>PVKC010003258.1:0-39876 GCA_004027635.1 Crocidura indochinensis
CTCCCTCCTTCCTTCCTTCCTTCCTTCCTTCCTTCCTTCCTTTCTTTCTTTCTTTCTTTCTTTCTTTCTTTCTTTCTTTCTTTCTTTCTTTCTTTCTTTCTTTCCTTCTTTCCTTTCTTCTTTCTTTCTTTTTTCTTGGCCACACCCTGTGACTCTCAGAAATAGCTCCTGCCTTGGGGGACCATATAGGACACCCCCTGGGAATGGAAGCGCCATTAGTCCTAGGTTAGCTTGTGCAAGGCAAATGCCCTACTGCTTGCACTACCCCACCATATATTCATTTTTATATCAAAATTTAAATTTTGACTTTATGAGATGAATGAGAAAAGATCTTATGAGATGAACAAGAAAATTTACAAATCTCAAGGTTTGTAGACTTATTTTGCATTTAAATACAGTAAAAGCAAAATCAGAAAGATTACAATATTGGGACCAGTTGACCTGTTGTAGGAGGTGTTAATATGATATATAGACCTGGATTTATTTATAGGAAATCAAAGTATCTTGGGATAGCCAATATTTACTGTTTTATATGTACTATACTTATTATATATTAGTCAATATATACTATATAAAATTAGTTGTTCTTTCTCTAAATGACTTTTAAAACACATTTAAATTCATCTATTGTACAGTTAAAATCACTAAATGTACTTCATCTACAAAGAGAGAAAATATCCCCATCCATAGAATAACTGCTAGCATAGAAAGAATAATAGTTTAGCTATTACTATATTATTATACTGGGAGAGAAACAAAGGGACCCAGGTTTGTTGTGTTAGCAATGTCTAAGTATTAGAGTAGAAAAATGTAGTCTTTATCTTAAGCTTGCAAATATATAGATTCCATTAAGGAATTTTGTATAGGTTTGAAACAAAACAAAAAATCAGAACAGCCAAACTATTACAGTCACATGAGGAAAGTGTCATACAGCACTTCCCCACTCAAGTCAAAATTATCCCCTATTTTTTCTCTTTCTTATTTGCTTTAACAAGTTGGAAATATATTCTCCTGTCCACATGAAATGTTCAGTTTCTGTAAAGCACAAAGCATTTCTCATACCTACCCATGGATCACACCGGAAAGACATGAAATTTAGAATGATATAAAAAAAAGATAAATACATGAACCAATGAATGATAAAAATCTATGTGTAACTGACCCAGACAATGCTGTTTGTATCATAAGGCCCAAATCTATGTTGATATAGTAGGCTAATACTTAACTAAAACTAATCAGATTTTGATGTAAAATGGATGGTGCTAGGGTGCCAGAAACACTTAATCAAAACTTAAATAGTCTCATAATCCTTCCTTCTATATACACTCATTATTTTACATGAACAGCCCAATCAGGACAGGACTGTTAAAGACATTAGGAGATTCTCATAAAATCAGCTGTTATTTTGATTTACAAGTCTTAGGTCAAGGGAATTCCTCTTTGAATGACCCCAATATTTACTGTGCCTGTGCAGGAGGAAAAAAAAGGCACAAAATAATTTTTCTCCCTTTTTTAATTTATCTATCTAGCTTTTGTCGATTTCTTCATTTTGGCATGGTTATTGAAGTTGTCTCCATTTACATATATATATAAATATATAATAATATATGTATAATATATATTTATATATATATTCTTCCTTTTTCTTCTTTATGTGCTCTGCCATGTTTTTATCTCAAGATCATGACTTTTATGTGGTGCTTACCTTTATTGTTGGAATGCTCACTGGATATTTTATTTTATTTGACACTCCTTTTTGGACTGCTGGAGTGATTCACTGTTTTCCCCTTCGTCTCTCAAACCGAGGATGAGAGTCTCTAGAAGGACCCCGCCCATTTTCGGCGTATTTGATTTTTACTCCAGTGTATTACTTTTCCCTTCTTCAAACAAAACCATGTAACTTGATCTATCTACTCCAGACCCCCAGTTACAGGAGGAAATAAGGGAGCTATCAAGACCACACAGGTGTAAGATCACTAAGTAGCAAGTTAGACACAGAGGAGAGAGACCACGTACTCTTGCAGGCCTGGGGCTGAGGGAGGTAGATATGGGAGATAGGATGGGAACGTGGGAACGGAGGTGTAGGGAGAACAATTTGGTGATGGGAAGTCCCCTGATATTAAGTTAACATGTACCTAAAATATTATTGTCAACAAGAGCTTGCTTTACATGCAAAAATTAGGGGTGGTGGGAGGACAACTTAGGTGGTGGGAATACCCCTGATTCAATATTAATATGTACTTAAAATATTACTGTGAAAGATATGTAATCCACTTCGCTCAAAATAAAAATTATTATTAAAAAACCTTAATATACCAATAAAATGTGCTTTAAAATAAAATACATTTATGCAAATTAAGATTGATTAATAGGGCCGGGTGGTGGCGCTGGAGCTAAGGTGCCTGCGCTAACCTAGGACCGACCGCGGTTCGATCCCCCGGTTCCCCATATGGTCCCCCGTGCCTGCCAGGAGCGACTTCTGAGCGAATAGTCAGGCGTAACCCCTGAGCGTCATCGGGTGTGACCCAAAAACCAAAAAAAAAAAAAAAAAAGATTGATTAATAAAAGAATTGTTTGCATTTTATCATAATCTTGGTAATAGTTATGTTTCCATAGTAACACAAATGTGTACTTAATCATTGTGCATGTGTGTACTATTATAAAAATTTTTGTAATAAAGTTTACATATTATTTGAACATAAATATCATTTTTATGAGAAAAAAAAGAAATATTAAGCACCTTAAAAACAGTTTCTCATTTGTTGAATTGATCTGTTGTAAGTTGTAAGTTGTTGAACTACTATTGTAATTTTTAATTCGTGTCATCAAGGTATTTATATGCATAGGCCGAAAGTGATAAAGTCATTCAATTTCATGAGCATAGACTTTGTACATCATTTCATATGTGTAGATTACTCTTACATTAAAATTATAAGGTGTCTCATTTTTCTCTTTTACATAAAGGAAAAGAAATTTAAATCACTTCAAACAACATTTAGTAGTTCACTCTTTTTAGAGTCAAAATATGCAAACCTGCAGAACAAATGATATAGGTCATATTCCTTTCAGCCTTTCATGTGTAATAAGAGTGTTAAAATTGAAATCAGTATATCATTGAAGTTTCCAAATTGTAGATGTGAACAGCTAACAGAGCCATGGAATACCAAGCCCTCCATTACAGGGCATTTCTGAATCTGACTGATTATATGAATTCATGTGGAGTTTGTTAAAAATACTCATTCAGTTGCCCTACTCAAGACCCTCTGAATTAAAACATCTGGTTATGAAACCAAAGAGTCACTTTAAACACTTCCCAGGTGATTCAACTTGTCGGTTAGATTTGTGAATCACTTTATTACCAGTAAGAAAAACAACTTTAAAAACCAAATCCACTTTGCAAATCCATTTTGCAACCTATTAATAATTATTTAGGACACTAATACTAGTTTAAAATATTTAACATATGTGCAGACACACTTATGAAGTGCACTTACTTTTCTGTTAGGTGTTCATTGCATCACAGAAACACGCAGATAATTACTTCTGTCCAAATCTAAAATGAAATGAAATGAAGCTTAATCATTATTTCTCAGACCTAGTCCTCAGATACATGAAACATAGCTATTATTTGGGAGTCTCTGTTCTAATTTTCAGTATAAAATTTTTAAGACAGTTTGGGTAATAATGTCTTCCTTGCTCCTGTTACCAGTATAGCTTTCTTTTGTGATTAATATGAAGGGCTCTCTCTTTGCTCATTGTGCTTCTTTTCTCTGTCTACCAGAACAAAACTCAGCACTCAAGCCTTTGTGATAAGGCTCTTAATTTAAATTCATGCTGTCTATGTCAATCTTCTTTGTAGATTATTAAAAAAAACATCTTTTTTCTTTTATTGATTTTCTTTTATTTGTTTTATATTTCATTTTATTATAAAATTTTATTTAAACACCCTGATTACAAACATGATTGTTATTGCATTTTTGTCATATAAAGATCATCCCTCCCCAATCCCCAGTGCAACATTCCCATCATCAATGTCCCAAATCTCCCTCCTCCCCACCCCACCCCCCCTGTACACTAGGCAGCCTTTCTATTTCCCTCATACATTCTCATTGGTTGGAGAGATCTCAATGTAGTCATTTCTCTAACTAAACTCATCACTCTTTGTGGTGAGCTTCATGAGGTGAGCTGGAACTTCCATTCCTCCTCTATTTTGTCTCTGAAAAATATTGCAAGAATGTCTTTCATTTTTCTTAAAACCCATAGATGAGTGAGACTATTCTCTCTCTCTCTCTGACTTATTTCACTCAGCATAATAGATTCCATGTACATCCATGCATAGGAACATTTTATGACTTCATCTCTCCTGAGGGCTGCATAATATTCCATTGTGTATATACCCATCTTGGTTGTTTCCAGAGTAAATAGTGCTGCAATAAATATAGGTGTAAGGAAAAGATGTTTGTATTGTATTTTTGTGTTCCTAGGGTATATTCCTAGGAGTGGTAAGGCTGGATCATATGGGAGCTCAATTTCCAGTTTTTGAGGAATCTTCATATCGCTTTCCATAAAGGTTGGACTAGATGGCATTCCCACCAGTGCAAACACTGCTTGTTCTCCTTCTTTGTGATGTGTGCCATTCTATATTAAGCTGAGAAGCTTCTGCACTTCCAAGGACATAGTGCCCAGGATACAAGAGCCACCTACTGAGTGAGAGAAACTATTCACCCAATACCCATCAGATAAGGGGCTAATATCCAAAATATACAAGGAACTGACAGAACTTTACTAGAAAAATAAAAAAAACCTTCTAATCCCATAAAAAATGGGGAGAAGAAATGGACAATTTGATAAAGAAGAAATACAAATGGTCAAATGGCACATAAAAAATGCTCCACATCACTAATCATCAGGGAGATGCAAATCAAAGCAACTATAAAGTACCACCTTCCACCACAGAGAATGGCATACATCACAATGAATGAGAAAAAAAACATATCTTAATTGTTTCTTTGATATTGTTTCCAGGTTTTAAATTGTAGCTACAAGAATAAAGTATTATCAGTATTATTACACAGTAACATTTCGTTAATTTCATAAATGTTTATCCAATATCAAAATCAATAAAAAAGAAAGAAAAGACAGGTTTACCTAAAATATTCAAGAAAGAGATGCTTATTTCACAATCATAGAGCATTTGCCTTTCACACAGCTGCCCAGGATGAACCTGAGTTTGATCCTCAGCATCCCATATGATCCCCCAAGCCATGAGCGATTTCTGAGTGCATAGCCAGGAGTAACACCTGAGCATCAACAGCTGTGGCCCAAAACCAAAAAGAAAAGAAAAGAAAAGAAAAGAAAAGGATAAATAGATGCTTATTTAAAGAGGAGCCATATGTTGGATATTAGAAGATAAAGCATACCAAAACTTATTCTAGTGTTTACACATAGAAAAAGATGGCTAGAAATGCAACTAGACAGAAATGCATGTGTCCAAAAATGCATAGGTACACTGGCTGTAAATTTTATTTAAAAAATATAATTTAATACCGTCCTGAGAGAAGAAAGTTTTCAGAGATGTGTTGTAGAAGTTGGCTCTAAAGTTATGACTGGTTTAACCTCAGCATGTATCATTTTGTTCTACTATAAGAATATAATATAATAAAAATATTTTAGGAGATGCTCTATGTGCAAAGTGAAATGATCCTCTTGATACAACCAACCAGAAAGTTCTCCAACATTAGTGGAACTTGAATCCCTACAATGATTAGTTCCTCTGAAGATCAAAGCTTCAGTCATACTACTGGATAAAGATTTTTAAATAGTGGAAATGTTATATAGTTAAGTCATAACTGTAACAGACCCTACTTCCCTAACTCTATAACATACTTACATATCAGGTGGGAAGTCACTCAGCTATGCTCAACTTCTGGCTCTGTGCTCAGGGAAACTCCTGGCAATACTTAGGAGACCACATATGCCAGTTCTCAAACCAAGGATGGCCACATGCAAGGCAAGATTATACTTGTACTATTTCTCTTATAAAAATAAGATTGGGGGCCCGGGAGATAGCATGGAGGTAAGGCGTTTGCCTTTCATGCGAAAGGTCATCGGTTCGAATCCCGGTGCCCCATATGGTCCCCCATGCCTGCCAGGAGCAATTTCTGAGCATGGAGCCAGGAGTTAACCCCTGAGCACTGCCGGGTGTGACCCAAAAACCAAAAAATAATAATAATAATAATATTGTAAGTCCTGTGTTTACACAGCAATTTGATCATTACCATAACTCATTAAAATCTAAATTGAGTCTTTAAAATTTCGTATTATTTGTTTTCTTATTTGTGTACTTTAAGTTAAGGGAAGGCATTAGGTCATTATTAGACCTCTTATTTAAGATAATCTGAGGGGAGATGGATATAAAACTAAACTTATCGGATACAATTATTCTTGCTTTAGTTCCTTTCCCCTTTAGACCTCTTCAACAGACAAACCATCCCAAACCCTAAAAACCCAAGGAAAACCTCTACCTACACAAAGGTAAAGAAGAACAATTTTTCCAGGGGTCATGACCCAACACTGGGATCTGACAGAAGGTGAGAGGGGCTCATTGAAGGAGCTTGCCTGGCTTTTATAAAATAAGAAACAGCTTTGACGTCAGTGTTGTCCCTGAACTGAACTGTTAAAAGGTTCAAATTGGGTTCAGTGAAATTATCCCTTCCTTCCTGCTTGTCTCTCTTCCACTGCTTCCCCTAACCCTGACCACACTCATTCCACTCTGACCTTTTCCACAAGGAACAAAGCAAGTGAACATATTTCTCTTCTTCTCTTCTAAGTCTTTTGGGACTAGGCATAGCCCAGCACACCACCCCAGGAGCTGGCAAGAGAGACATGATAAAGAAAAGCCAGCATGGTGGGAGGTGGGGTGTCAAATTGGAATCCCCAAAGACTGGGGGGTCATGCTTCATAGTTTTGGGTATGAACAGCAAAAACAGAAACAAAACAGAACTGTGAATGCTGTTCTCTGACTCTCTGAAGTTACAACTACTTACAAAAACTACTTTTTCATGGATCCGAATTACTCTTAAATCTGTGAGGAACATTGGAAAGCAAAAGGAGCTAAAGTCCAGTAATTTAAAACAGGATTATAGAAAATTTTCTTTAGATTAGTTAAATCAACTTTGCATTCACAATTTATTTCTAACAGCCCTAAAATTAGAGATATTATTCTGTATAATTGACCAGGTAAATCCAGAGTTATTTTCTCACTCATTAATGAGCACATTCATATCATATCATTATATTGGGGTGTCACAACTTTAAAAAAATCAGAAATATCATACTTTCAAAAATTAAAACCAAAGAAAAGGATTCTACTTACTCTAATTAGGATCAGCACAAAATTTTATCATTATAATTCTAGCAGAGCATAGAGTAATAACATAGATTAGGAAAACAAGTATTTGGGAACCAACCAAAAAGGAACACCATCATTTACATAGCCACACATTACTAACTATTGGCAACATGAAATTTGGAGTGTTCAGTAATTAACTGAGAGTCAAACTTATTATAAATGTGTGAATAAAAACAGAGTTGAATAAAAAGAACTGCTTCTGGGAATGGTGGACATTCAGAACTTAAGCTAGCAGATAAAATAAAGCCAGACCTTCTCCCCTTTCCCCACATCCTTTTCTTAAAGGTTTTAGAGAAGAGTTTATGCCTCAGGATTTGAGGATTAAGAAAGAGTCTAAGTATGGGTGTGAGGGCCTCTGCATCCTGTTCGGATTTGTTTAGCCTGATATCCTGAATTTTAGGACTAGATTCTGGTGGATGACTTTATTCCTGAATTGTGTGAAGTAAAATGCATAGGGGAGAGTTGGAAGGAGGGAAAACGAGAGTAGGAGTGAGGGAGAGAAAAGAGGAGAAAGGGAGAGGGTGGGTAAGGAGAGACACTAACTTTTGTTTAATATCAAAATATTTTTGGACTTTATAGATTTGGTGCTATATTTATGATAAAAATATGCCAATTCTTTTTCAATTAATTCATTTATGGTAAAATTGGTTTTATTCACTGTCTTTTCATTGAGTCACAATACAAGAACCTATAGAGGATGTACTGGGTCATCTTCAAAACATGATTACAGAAGCCAAGGAGTTCAAAGGTAAGATCATATGCTTTGCATTTGGAGTTCAGATTTGATCTGTACATTCCCTGCTCCCCAAGAGTAGCCTCCCAGGTATGGTCTCATCCTCAAAACCAAATAAAATAAAAAACCCAAATAAAATTTATGAATGTATAAATATTTAATAAACTTTATATAGTATATAAAATTATATAATAACATTATAATAATATAGTATATTATGAATAGAAGATATTGTATAGTATACTATAGAACATATATAATCTCAATATTTTCTCCTTTCAGGGAGTGGTTCCGTATTACCCTTCCCACAAAATTTTTTAGTATATTTTCTTATTCTAACACAGATCCTGTTTTATTAGAACTAAATAAAAATACATAATTATAAGTAGAATCTCTGTCTTCATATTTTTTTCTGAGTATCAAATAGAAACAGAGCCATACTAATAAAGCTGGTAGTTGTATTTCCTAAAAAAACTTTTGGTTATATTTTTAGTCATAAGAAATACCTATGAGAATGACAAGAATGTATATAATTACTAATACATACCTGCCAAAAATAGAGACAAGAGGAAAAATCATCTCATTGTTATCAGTGCTATTTTTGCTTTTAATAGATTTCATTTTATAATTTCAGTGCTACATTAATAATTTTCCTTTGGTCTCAGATCAAATCTGATATGCTGAGAATTCTCAGAAAGGCTTATTTGACTCTATATGCCTGTTCTGTTTTACCTTCATAATGAAATACCAAGTAATTATTTCTGATAAATTTTATTTCAATAACTTGTTTTATGTTTTTCATGAGTCATAATTTTTTGCCTTAAAAAATAACAATTCAATCAGAGTTTTAAAGTGAAAGAAACAAAGTCTATGAGAGTTAGATTAAGGATAATCATCAAAATATTACACAGAATAAAAAGTATTATATAGAAAATCAAAAATGACTGACTGGCTAACAATAATATAATATTCTGGGGCCGGAGAGATAGCATGGAAGTAAGGCATTTGCCTTACATGCAGAAGGTCGGTGGTTCAAATCCTGGCATTCCATAGGGTCCCCTGAGCTTGCCAGGGGCGATTTCTGAGCATAGAGCCAGAAGTAACCTTTGATCGCTGCTGGGTGTGACCCAAAAAACAAAAAATAAAATAAAATTATATTCTGTCAAACAACATTACCCAGTCAATAAATTTATGCACCGGGATATTTTTACTACTGTAAACATAGCAAACATGTATGCAACATTGAAGTACTATATAGTTATTTTATATATAAATATTTTATATGTAAACTCAACTGCTCTCCAAACTGCATGACGGAGAGCCTCATTATTCTCACAAAGTAAACAAATTATGACATTAAGTCACTTGTCTAATGGCAAGTTAAACCGCATGCAAAGCAAAACTATATAATTAAAACCCCCAATCAAACTTACATGTAAATGCATAAAGCACAATTCTTCTAATGTATATGCTATACATGCATGCATTCATGTATAGATATTTTATATGTACATGGTATACATTTTATTAAATATATACATATACATAAGATTTATTTGAAAGTCAAAATATCATGTAGTTTCTTATATTTTCTTCCCTCTACATCCAATGTTCCCTGTATTGCAAGTATGGATGGCAGTGATAGGATCCAATAAATATCCTTTCATGAGTAAAAATTGGTATTTGAGAAACAACTACCTAAATTATCTGAAAATAGTAGAGATGTATTGGGGAAACATTTACTAACATTTTCAAGTAAATTATATCTTTTTTTTGGACATTTTTAGTGAGTTGGGATACTTGTACATATATAGCTAAAGGCCCATTTTTCTGCTTAATTACAATTGGGTGTGTGGTGAAACTCATAAGGCACTGATAGAGATGACTATAAGAAAGATTGCTGCCACTAATTCTCATAGATTGCCCTTCTTTGAGTGAGAGTGAACAGTCAAGAATAAAGGCAAAGTATCGTAAATAGCGCTGCAATGAATATAAGGTGTGAAGAAGGGAATTTTGTATTGCATTTTGTGTTACTAGGGTATATTCCTACAAGTGGTATAGCTGGATCTTATGTAAACTCAATTTCCAGTTTTTGGAGAAATCTCCATATTGCTTTCTATTAAGAGTTCCTTTCTCTCCACATCCCTGCCAGCACTGCTTGTTCTTATTTTTTGTGATGTGCACCAATCTCTATGACGTGAGATGTTACCTCATAGTTGTTTTGGTTTGCATCTCCCTGATGATTAGTGATGTGGAGCATTTTTTTCATGTGCCTTTTGGCCATTTGTATTTCTTTTTTGTCAAAGTGTCTGTCCATTTCTTCTCCCCATTTTTTGATGTGATTAGATGTTTTTTTCTTGTAAAATTCTGTCAGTGCCTTGTATATTTTGGAAATTGCCCTTTATTTGATGAGTATTGGGTGAATAGTTTCTCCTACTCAGTGGGTGGCTCTTGTATACTGGGCACAATTCCTTCAAGGTGCAGAAGCTTCTCAGCTTAAAATATTCCCACCTGTTTATGTCTGCTTCCACTTGTTAGAGAGTACTGTTTTCTCCTTAAAGATGCTTTTAATCTATGAAAACAACCAAGATGCCTTTCGACAGATGAATGGATAAAGAAACTGTGGTACATATACACAATGGAATATTATGCAGCCTTCAGGAGAGATAAAGTCATGAAATTTTTCTATACATGCATGTACATGGAATTCATTATGCTGAGTGAAATAAGTCAGAGGGAGAGAGATAGATGCAGAATAGTCTCCCTCATCTATTGGTTTTAAGTAAAATAAAAGGCATTTTTGCAATAATCCTCAGAGACAGAGAGGAAGGCTGGAAGGTCCAGCTTACGAAATGGAGCTCACCACATAGACTGGTGATTGCAGTTAGAGAAATAACTACACTGAGAACTATCACAACAATGTGAGTGAATGAGGGAAGTAGAAATCTTTATTTTTATTTTAATCATAGTGGTTTACATATCATTCACAGTAATATTCCAGTTACATATAAAGATTGAATCAGGGGAATTCCTATCACCAAATTGTCCTCCCTCCACCTCCATTCCCATCCTGCCTCCCATATCTTCCACCCTCTCCCTAGGATCTTCTAGATTGAGTGACCCCCTCTGTTTCTGGTTTATTACTTAGTGATCTTATATCTGTTTGGACTTGGTGTCTCCATTGCTTCTCCCTCTAATTGGGAGGCAGGATTAGATAGTTTGAGTTATGTGTTTTTTTGGGGGGAAGAGTACAGTAATGGAATGGGGTAAAAATTAACTATGCCTACAATGGGCAGAGTCCTTCTAGCAGCTCTCATCCTCGGTTTGAGATAAGGGGAAAAGAGAAGGTGAAACACCACAACATTTTACAAAGACATATCAAAGAAGACATCCAGTGAGCACTGCAGCGATAAAAATATGCACCACATAATTGCCATGGTCTTGAGATAAAAAACATGACAGAGCGCAAAAAGTCAAAGAGAAAAGAGAAAGAAAAAGTAGATGTATAAGTAAAGAAGTGGACTACTACTGAAATATCTACACCAAAATAAGGAGGTCGACAAAAACTAGATAAGAGAAGAGAAAAATAAAATAGCAATAAGAAAAATAGATTAGAAAAGAAAAAGAAAGAAGAGAAAAAATTATTTTTGAGCTTCTTGTCTTTTTTTTTTTTTTTTTGTCTAAAGCACAGGCAGGGGTTGGATGGGGAGGAGGGAGATTTGGGACATTGGTGATCGAAATGTTGCACTTGTGAAGAGGTGTGTTCTTTACATGACTGAAACCCAAGTACAATCATATTTGTAATCAAGGTGTTTAAATAAAGATATTAATAAAAAATAAGAAAAAATGGCAAAGTATCCTTAAAGTATTAGTTTTATGTTTTCTTCTTTCTTTTGTTTCTTTACTCTCCACATGTATGAGATCATCATGCTGAGTGAAATAAATCAGAAGGAGAGAGATAGATATTGATATTTTTCTTAGCATAAAGTCTGAACTCTATGTTTCCTAAGTGGTAAATTCTATGTATTATAACTGAGTAGTATTTCATTGTGTGATTATAACTTTATAACTGGTGTCCTTTATCTTTTTAGTTATCTTTGGGCATGTGGTTGTTTTACTATTGCAAGTAACACAGTGTGAACATATGGATGCATATATCTCTTCAAAATGTCTTTATATTTTTATTACTTACTTATAGGTGGAAATGTTCATCAGATACAGGCTAATTTATTTTAGCAGCCTGAGGAAACTTGTTTATGATATATTTGGAAATTATTTGAAAGTTCTTAAATCAACAACAAAAGTTTAAATGTGTTATTTTTACTATGTTGACTTGTACTCATCATTTGAAATCATCATTTCTTTTATATATGCTTAAGTAGTATATTGCAAGTTTCATCCTAATTTTGAACTACATAAAATAAAATCATGCAAAATATGTGACATCTAAAGAAACAAAGTCGAATACTATTCAACTTCCATTTGAATAACAAGATAATTACATTCTATATTAATGTGTATGGACTTTGGCATGATTATGATTAAGTGAGAAAAGTGAAAGAAAACATCGTATATATGAGACAGGAATAAAGGTAGTAAAATAAACCGAAAAAAGCAAATTTTAGATTCTGATAACAGAATAGCAGTTATTAGAGGTAGAAAGGTTTGGAGGTAAAAACAATATATAGTGAAAACTAGAATTTTAATAGTAAACAAAATATAGTGATTACATACATAAAATTGTAATTTACATTTCACCTAAAAGTATGAATGTCAAATATTAGAAATATAACCAAGTGCACATATATTGGTCTACATATAATTTTTTCCCTTTCTATTTTCCCCATATTTTGCTGTGCCTTTGCAAAAAAACAACACAAATAAAAACAAAAAGCTGCCATTCACAAAATACAATAAATAATTTTAAAAAAAGTGTGTATATGGTGTGCATGGAAGGTTTTTATTTATTTGGATTACAAATACAAAATAAAATTACAAAATATCAATTATATGAAACATACAGTATTGACTGAAAACAACAAAATCAAACTACTAGGTAAGTATATTTGCTTTTCATATAATTCATAAAGGACTAATTTATTACAACAAGATAACTAATGCCTAAGTAGAAAAAGAGCAAGTTATATAAAAAATTACAGAAGTACAATAAAATTATTTGGTAAATATTTGAAGTGAGGTAACCTTGTTGGTAGAAACATATATTAAACACCATTGAGAAGAGGAATTTCACACACAGAAGTAAATTAATGTTGAAAACATATTGGAAAGTTAAGAATGAATAAAGAATAGAATTATTTACACTGATATCTTAATGGGAAGAGTGAAATTGATGCTAAAATGCTATTAAAAAGTTCTAATCTAACAACTGTTTTCTATGAGATTACTATTCTCACTTCTAATTATTTACCTGAAAAGAACTCTAGAATATGGAACTGGAAAATAGTTGGCCCACTGGATACAGCTCTGACCATTGTTTATGGCAGGCATACACTTCTTTATTCAGTAGCATAAAGTGGTAGTATGACACATTGCTATTCATATTGTTAAATATTTTGTCTATCACTTATATGCCAATTAAACTAATGAAATGCATGATTACCTACTACCAAAATTTACAAATACATTAAAAAGAAGAGTAAAATATAGTATTAATAAGGCAAAATTTTCAGAGAAGAACCCAAATTACCTCTTTTTTTTTAAGGAAACAAGAATATCTTACCAAAGTACAAACATATTCACATGAACAAGAAACACTTATCAGTTTTGGGTTGGCAAGAACAACTTTCACATCAAAAAAAGAGAATAAGACAGCAAAATATTCAACTACTCAAGGGAGTTTAATTATAATGCTTCAATTAATGTCTACTAAGTTTAATTGAAAGAAATATGATGCTAACATAATCTTGCTATTTTCTGGTATATTTTGGAATAATATATGTATTTTTAAAGGTATATAAAAATGAACCTAGCACATATGCAATTTCAAGATCTACTTTTCAAAGAAAAATCTAATCCAGAAACTCCATCTCCTTATTCCAAGAACTGGCTTTAGCTACAAATTAAATTACCACATGTGGTAATGTAGTGTGAGCATATGAATCATTGCTTTCATTATAAGCAACATCTATAGAAAGTACATGAAAAGTAGGTATGGTGGAATGAATGTTCTAGAAATTAGAATAAAGTAAAACATTGTAGTTTATAGTTTGGTATGGAATAATGGCATCTGGTATCTCAACCATGTATTTTTTGAAAATAAAGACAAGTTTATAAGTTTATATATGCTAATTGTACAATGTCCCACTTAAAAGCAAGAGATAAGAGAATGGAGAGATAGTACAGGAAAAGCTCTTGCATTGCATGCAGCTGACCGGAGCACTACATATGTAGTCTGGAAAACTTCCAGGAGAACTTCCTGAACATAGAACCAAGAGCACAGCTGGGTATTATCATCCACCAAATAAAAGCAAAGAACAAAATACCCAAGAATAATAAATATAAACATATGGAGCAAACTTTCTTAAAATTAAGGTTAAAATAGCGACGTTAAAAACTCTACCGCTACTTGTAATTTGTGCTGGTTCTATTTGTATACGACACTTCTGTGTCTTTTTGAGACTCCAACAACAGGCCAAAAGAGAGCTCTGGGTCTGTTCTGAAATTCGTTACCTGCTTTTCTTCTTAGTCATTCAAAAGTATGTGGAGTCAAATTTGAAAATTCTATTTTTTCTGCCAGGATTTAGACTTAAGTAATCTCTTATTTTTCTTTAAAAATCTGGCCTTTAGCAGTATCATGCACTCCCTCAGGAGAGATATAAGTCTACTGTCCTAAAAAATGGAATATATTTCTTATGCTGCCCCAAGGCAAGTGAATAGTACAACAATTTCACATCAGAGGAACCCTCTCCTTTTTTTCTCTACCCTCCCTGTTGCAGTGTGTATTTAAGATAAAGATTCCAAGCACCGCTCTGGGGTCATATTTCACACTGCATCATTCCTCCTTCTTGAGGCCTTTCTTCTTTCTGGTCTCATTTTTTGTAGCTAGTAAAATGACTTCTGTCAGCACTTCATTCTGTCAACTGTTTGGTATGCTTTTCTTGTGTGATTATCAAATGTGAATTGCTTTAATTAACACATGGTTGCAAGGGGGGCAGAGAGATTGTAAGAGGGTAAGGCACCTGACTTGCATGCAGTCAGCATGGGTTTTACCCCTGGCACCACATACAGTCTCCAGAACTCTGCTAGGACTGATCCTAGCAGAGATGCAGAAGTAATCCCTGAATGCCACCAGGTTTACCCCTAAAACAACTACAATAAAAGGGTAGAAGAAAGTCAAAAATGATGTTGATACACATTATAATCCAGCTGATAAAATTGCTCTTCTGTGCTAGTATATGAATTTTGTCCATAGCCCAAAGATTTTGTAAAGTGTCTTTCTAATGGGTACCAATAATTGGTAGCACTAAAAATTGGTAAAATTCGATTTTCCTTGCAAGAGTAGTGTAGTGTTTCAAGTTTGTCTGTATTAATAAAATTTTCAAAGTGGAAAGATGGAATGCTGAGCATTCCTAAATCAGGAGATATTGATAGGCTACTTTAGTTTTCTTCAGCAAAGATCAGAAAAGAAATAAAACAGTTGAGTTTGCTTGTCCACAGTTTCAGCTCATGGGCAGGAGTTCACTCCAGTTATCAAAAGATAACTGTGAAGGCTGTGTTCTGTAACTCACCACTCTGGCTTTCAGTGAAATTACAGTCCTTCTTAGCAGCTCCAAAATAACATCTGGTATTTGAACCATAAAATACACATGACACAATCTCCCAGAAATTAACTATAAATTGTTTTTTAAATTATTTTTATATATATAATTTTTTAATTTTGATCATAGTGGCTTACATATCTTTCACATTAGTATTTTAGGTACATATTAACATTGAATCATGGGAATACCCACCACCAAATTTGTCCTCTTCCCTTCCCCCTTCCCTTTCTGCAACCCATACCCCCCATAATTCCCCCAAGGCTGCTAGAGTAGGTGGTCCCCTCTTTGTCCAGCTTACTATCAGTGATCATACATCTGTTTGGTCCTGGTGCCCTCCCTTGTTTCTCCCTCTATTTGAGAGAATAACCTAGATAAATCGAGTTATGTGTCTTTGTTTGAGGGAGAGAAAGGCATTAGAATGGGGTAAATATTAAGCAAAATAATAATAAAAAATAAAAATAATAAAAAGTAAATAAAATAAATTAATTAATTAAAAACTATGCTGAGAATGGGTGGAGTCCTTCTAGTGGCTATCTGACTCAGTTTGAGAGAGGACATGAGAAAGGTAATTGAAACACCATAACAATACAAAATAAATGTCAAATTTGATATTCAGTGAGTCTTGCGGCAACTAAAAAAGCACCACACATTAGTTAGTCTCGGTTCTGAATTGATATCATGCCGGAGTGCAAAAAGAAGGAGAAAGACAAGGTAAAATGATATAAAAATAGAAAAGGAGACATCTACTTCAATATCTATACCAAAATAAAGATGTCAAACAATCAATCAATAAATAAATATATATGTGGAAAAATGATTATTTTGTGCTTTTTATTCCTTTTCCATCTGCATAGGCACAGTAATTATTGGGGATATCTTAGAGGGAAATCCCTTGTTTTTGTTCTTTTATTTAACTTTATGAATAAAGTAGAATAAAAAATAACATGTGAGAAAAAAACCAGAAAGACAGTGAATTTCTGCGATACCACATTAACTACTGTTAATATATCTTTAACTGAAACTACAAAATCCTTTTAAACATTAATCCTAAATGAATCAAAATAAAATGCCAAGCCTAATTTTAGACAAGAGTAAAACTGGCAGAAACTTATGGAAAAATTGGAATGTTTTTGCATTTCTAAGATCATTTTCCAGATCTTTGATCAATATCAACATGATAAAATTTTCTCTTACACTAAGTTGAAGAGATAGAAGTTGGGCATATGGTTAGTAATAATGAATAATTATACAGAGAAAATATATTTAGCACTTCTATTACACTAAAATATTGTTCAGAATTGGTCATGTTCTGTATTATTATAAAGTTCTGCATTACATGTTGTGTACTTTAGCACATCCACAGGACAGGAATATTCAATACATATTTCCTGAATCAATGAACTATACAGCTCAGTATTGAAACTCAAACAATTTATAGCTTAGCACTTCAAACCAGCTTGAACCACTATAGGTGATCTTACCCATGGTTCTTAGAATTATATTCAAATATTCCAGGACTAGGGAGAAAAGTATGCTCATATTTAATCTCATAAATATTTTATGGCACATTTAATATGGACACAGATGAGTGCTAAGATTCTGTGCTTACTTTATTATTTTTCTCTTTGCTGCTTGCACTGTCCTTTCTGCTAGTCTTCGACTGTGACTGCAGCAGGAGATCGCCATGCATGGAGGCTCCTGGCTGCCAACGTGGCAGCAGGCACTGGCCTTAGTGCTGTGACATATCTATTTAATTAACACAGCTGTTGTAGTTACTGTGTGCAGTACAAAAGACTAGCCTGCCTGGGAAAATGTCTGGCTTGTAAAAAGGGGAAAAATGCAAAAAAATTCTGGAAACAAAAGACTTATGTCTTTCTTTTTCAAAAAAAGCAAATATTTACACTATGTATTTTGGCAACCTGGAGGGGCAAACCAAAGGAGAAATGGCATTGCAATTTCTATTACTAGAATTATGATTGTTGTTTACATTTTATATAGAAACTTATAAGTTTAAGTTGTTTTGTGTCATATTTAAGTACATATGAATTAATTTATTGCACCAAAGATTTGCCTCTTTTTTTTCCTCTCCAAATTTAGCAAAAGTCACATAAATGGCCTCTTTATCTTACCCAAATAAAGTACTGCTCAGTTTACAAATTCTCTCATTAAAAATAACCATAAGTAAAATTATAAGGCAATAATGGAAATGTATAAGTCCAATTTTTGCTTTTAAAGTTTCAAGATAGTCAATCTCAATACCCCATTAAATTTCTTTGTAAGAAAGAGAAATAGATCATAAGAACTATTACTGCGTATATTATAAAAAGTTAGACTATGAACAAGTAAAAGGTTCTAAATTAAATAAAATATCAACTATTAATATTTTTGTAAAGGACCCCTCAACATTTACACATTATAAATATTTCTGACTTAATTAGATATGAGTTTATGATGTGATTGAGTAGAAAAGGAGCAAACATATATCCTTGAGCCTATGTACATTATACCCCCAACTCCCTTCCCCTCTTGAAACACTTTCATACTTTAATGTTTAAACTTTGGGACTTGTACTAGGGCTTTCTCCATCTTTAGGGAAGCCTGTCCTCTCGTTTGAGCATGTTATTATCTCTCTCTCTCTTTCCCTCTCTTTCCTTCCTTAGAATTTCCAAATAAAACCAGTTGTTACTTCAAGAAAATATGCATATTTGAGATCTTTGCGTAATCCATGAGTAAGGTCGATTTCTCCATTTAACAACTAAGAAAATTGGGATGGAAATATTATACAAAAGGTAAGGCACATGCTTTACACATGACCAACATAGAATTACTCCCCATATCAGATATGGTTCCCTGAGTTGATCCCAGGAACAGAGCCAGAAATATCTCCTGATCACAGCCAATTGTGACCTCCAACCATAAAAAAATGAACACTGCATTCCAAAAGGAATAATTTACTTGCCAGCAACACTCAACTGGTAAATAGTAGAACTCAAATTAGAGAACAGGTTATAAAGGTCATATTTTTTGAACATACATCTTAGTGAGCTAGACATAGTACACAATTTTTTTTTCATTTTTGACCATTCAAAGAAATTCTCAGGAATTTCTCCTAGTTCAAGTACCACACTTAGTAGTGTTTGGGGAACATATGTAGTATAAGCAATCAACCTGGGTAGACCATGCACAAGATGAATCCCTAATTCACTAAATTATCAGATCCTATCATCATTTACTTAAATCATGCCCTCACATATACTTTATCTTTTCTTATTATTCAATTAAATATTCCTAAGCACCTTACAGTACTTTGTTTTCTATTATATACCAAGTATCAATTATATGAATAATTGAATAAATGAGGTGATGATTACAAACATATTTGTAGTATATATAATTGCTTTATACTTGCTTTTTATTATTATTTCTTTGTATCTATTAACATTTCCACCTGTTCTCTGCAATTTAGTTTACATTTCTACTACAATGAACACATTCATTTGTTTGGTTTATTTCTTCCCTTTTGCTTGGCTTAGCTCAAATTTTCAGGAAAAGAATTACCAGATCAATAGAAATGCACATAGTAATGACTCTGGATTATAAAACCAAATTGCTTTCCAAAATACTAACAGTAATGCTAGAATGGTTCTATTACAATATGAATTGGAATTAGTAAGAATTATTAAAAATGAAAAACAAAACAAATTAATCATAAATTGCTTATGTTTTTCATTTGGTTTATTTTATTATGCTATCGTTATGAATCTTTTTTGAAACTACATTTATTTTCAATGCTATGTTTCCTAGATTTAGGTAAAGAACTTGCTCATATCTCCTAAGCTTTTTTCTATTAATTATAATTTAGCTGTGAAGCTGTGATCATAAAGGAGAAAGAGGACAGTATAAAGGTATCCTTTTAGTCACATTTGTAAAATTACCTGAAATGAAATTTATAACAAATGTAAACTCTATAAGAATAATTTAAAAAAATCAATAACAATTCCCTAGCAGTAAGATAAAGGATAAATAGAAAAGGCAAGTAACAAAAATGCAATATATTTTTTCCTATGGGAAGACTCAGATATGATTCCACTAGAAGACTTAATGAGGTTGGCATATGTGAACACTCATATGCATTATCATCAAGATGGCTACAAAGGCTGACTAGCACATGTGTGTTTTATTGGCCATTAAAATGTTAGGAGTGGCATTGCTGTCTTTGATATAAACAAATTAACCAACAAATAAATTTGTGAAAAATTTAAGGTGTTTGTACAGACTTATTCGGGGTAAAATTATGATTTAGGGAGGATTAGATTATTTTAAACGGCTTCTTATGTATGCCAAATTCTGGAAGTACAAATGAAGATTGAAGCAAGACAAATGGAATAACATGCTTATGGAATGTGCAAAATGCCAGGGCCTAATTTCATTAAACATTTCCATAAGAATAATACCTGACATTTTTTGAAAAGAATTTGTTTTATTTATTTAAAATATTTAATTTTTCTGTGTGAGTACTTTCTTTTTCTTTTGTTTAACTTTTTTTATAATGACAATCTTTATTTTGACCAAAGTGGATTACATATCTCTCAGAGTCATATTTTAGGTACATATTTATATTGAATCAAGGGAATTCCCACCACCAAAGTTGTCCTCCCTCCACCCACACCTCTGTGCCCAATCACACTAAATACCATACTCAGTTTGCACTATGAAAATGTCTTGATAAAACACTTTAATATACCCTTTATCTCTGGGTTATGGTCTCTATTAGGACCTGAAGCATGTGACCAGCCAGACCGCTGAAACAGTCAACTGTGATCCACAGACTTATATTATAGGACCAACTCATCGAACACGTTTAGGTAAATTAACATCTCTTTTCTCTTTTCTTCTCTCTTCACTCTACTTTTTTCTTTCTCCCTGTTCTTCTTTTAACTTTCTCTTTCTCATTACCATCAATTCAATCTTTGTCAAACAAAAATACCTGACTTTTTAAAGCTATCCTTTTCCCACCTGAACAAAAATCTTCCTATGGAAGAGTAGGAGGGCAGAAGAGGATAGCAAAGTAATAAAACACAGGACCTTCAGAGAACCCTTCTGTGCTCTCAACTTTCAGTTTCTGCCCTAAATATGACATTATTGAGAGAAAAGTCAAGGGTTAAGGTACATTTGATTCCCATTCAGGAGGGTCTCCAAGAGGTCCTTTTTCCAGTCTCACTTGGAGATTATTGCACCCAAGATAATGGAGCAACACTATCATGAGCAGGAGAGACTTCTTTGCAATCTCATCCGTGGTTGAGGATCCAGCCTGAGACTCTCGCATGCTCTCCAGGGCTGGTATTCAGATTTATAATTGAGATTATGGATAAGCATGAGGCTGGATGATGTGATAACACAGAGTCCACAGTGCACAACACAAGGTGGCCACCTGAGTCCTTACAGTTGATCTCAGAGAGGTTGTTTGGATCCAAAAAAAGCAGAGAGGGAAATCAACCAACAAAAAAAAATAGAGAAACATCTGGCTTCAGTCCAACTGGAGAAAGAACTGGGCTACCAGGACTACCAGCTGCAGAAGTCAGCTGACCACACTTGCCAGCAGGGTATGCAATGAGTAGGTAGACAGGAGACAACACTGCACCAACAGGGGTTGGCTAGAGTCCAGAGGACAGCAGGGAAGGTGAGGGAACAGCCAGGATTCCCTACTCCATCTTACTCTCTTAAAGTCACAGCACTCATAAAAGTTTTGATACTCAGGTTCCATTGAAGAAACAAGAAACAGAAGGAAAAACATCCAAGTCTGAACATTTTATCTAAGTAAGTTAATATTAAGGCCACATAATCCTGCCAAAACAAGCAAAAATAGTCATTGTTTAAATGACTAGATTCAACTCAGATAAAATAGTTGATAGAAGCATATTAATCATTTAAACTCTTCCATATGTCTTGCCATAGAAGAGGGAGGTCTTATGATGAACGTACAGAAAAATTAAATATACATTTTCTTTGCACATCTTAATTTAGCATGCCAAATCTTTACTTCATGAAGTCATCTCATTATAATTTAATTCAATAATAATTTACCCTTTTCTTCTCTGTTTTATCTACACTACGGTAAACAGAACTGACATCAGTTTTTCACTATTTTTCTTCAAATATTTATTTTAGCAATAAAATACTAATAATTATGCATTACTATGTTAGATGATATACATAATATATTATATAATTAATATCACTATATAATTATATATAACTAACTATATATAACTTTCATTTGTAGAGTAAAATATACCAGAGGAATAGTACTGGAATTATCAACCCATGATACTTTACCATTTATATTAGATTTTAACTTCAATAGTTCAATTGATATTCATCAGATTTTTATTTTTTTGGTTTTTGGCTCACACCCAGCAGTGCTCCTGGCAGGCACGGGGGACCATATGGGGCACTGGGATTCGAACCGATGATCTTTTGCATGAAAGGCATGCTATCTCCCGGGCCCCATCATCAGATTTTTTTAAATATTTTTTATTTAAACATCTTGGTTACAAACATGATTGTGGTTGGATTTCAGTCATATAAGATTCAACAGATTTTAATCCCAAGCACACGGATTATTCATTATAAATGTTTCACTAGTGCATCCTTAATTCATTTGGGAGATTTATTTTAATCCAATGAGTTAAAATGAAAACACTGAAAATTTGCTTCTGTGGTCACTACATTTTTAAGTGACATTAAATGACTTGGAACTACCATAATAGGGTAGTACAGCTCTAAAAGCTAAGTAAACATTATGGACCTTTCCTATCATGAGAAAAAAAACTTCTTTTTGGACAGTACTGCCTAGAGTACTAGCCATCTCTAAAAATGATTACAAAGCTTTCAATCTAATATGTGAGTAGGTGAGATAAAATGTCTCATTTACAAAATTTAGTACCTAAAAAAGTTTTCTATTAACTGATATTTATTTGTATTTTGTATGTATTTCTTTCAGGAGTACAGATAGTAAATATTTGTTTATGTGTAGATTGGTCAACTTCAAAACTCAAGTCCTAAAGAAAAGGGGGGGAGGTGGAGCTATAGCACAGCAGTAGGGCATTTGCCTTGCAAGTGGCTGACCTAGGACAGACTTTGGTTCTATCCCTGATGTCCCATATGGTCCCCCAAGCCAGGAGTGATTTCTGAGTGCAGAGCCAGTAGTAATCCCTGAGCATCACTAGGTGTGGCCCCAAACCAAAACCAAACAAAAACAAACCCTCAAGACCTGAATTATTTCATGCATGCTCTTATTGGCAGAGAACATCATTATTGATAGATAAAATAGAGTAATTATAAATAAAGTAATAAGAGTTTTATCCCCTCTCTTCAGAGGACTATGCTGAATTGAGTCATGGTATTTCACCATTCAAAACTTAACTACAGTTGTTTCTGAGTAACTGCTGGACATCGCTTTTAGCTTTCTCTGGAAAACCAGAACCCACAGGTGCTTAAGTCCCTTTATGACTTCTATATCCTCTAGTTCCACATTCAGATTCAGCCAATACCTGCAGTTTTAGAATAGTGGATAGCAAAATATTTGTGTATAAATGTACCTGGCCAGCTTCAACCTATGTTGTTCAAGGGTCAGTCATATTGTGATGTGCATCAAAATGGGAACAAAGAAAAAATGTAAAAGTAAATGTAGTAGAAAAAAATTTCTGGCCCACCATGTGGCCTTCTTTTTAAAGACAGAACTTCTAGAAGTCGCTAGTTATTTATGATAATAAGAACACTCAATTCTCTGAATAAATAATTTTAGGATAATATATATTTATTATATTTTTACCCTAACATGTCCAAGCAACAAATTATACTAATAAAATTGATTTAAAAGGCAGTATCTTCACATTCCTGCCACTGCCTTGGTTTGATGTTTATCTACATTATTACATCCTTAGTGTATGCTCCCTATTTTAGAAAGGCAGTTTCTTTCTGCCATTTTAATTAAGTAAAATTGCATTAGAGCATTATAAATCAACATTTGCATATATTACATTAATCCCACCACTAAGTGTTTACTTCTTTACCATATTATTAATCACTTTCAAAGACAACAATTTTGTTTTGCTTTTAATTTTCTGTCTTTAAGTTTAAAATCAGATAGGCTTAAATTATGGAGAAATACCATTAAGAAACACTTGACAATATTAAATGAATAAGATATTTTAGGAACTGTCCATATTGGGAGCCAAAGAGATAGACAGCACAGACATAGGGCATTTGCCTTGCTAGTGGCCAACACAGGACAGACCCCAGTTTGATTCCTAGCATCCCAAATGATCCCCTGAGCCTACTAAGACCAATTTCTGAGCACAGAGCCAGGAGTAACCCTGGGTATGACCCCAAAACCAAAAACTAAAAAAATAAAGTATCTGTCTATACCTGATTTAAAATATTACTATTTTGCATTTTAATAATAACTATGTCCGTTTCAAAATAGTAATAAAGATTATTTTTATCAAAATAAACTTTCAATTTATCTTGGTTTCTTTTCCTTTTTTTATTTGTTTTTTGGGTCACACCTGGCAGTGCTCAAGGGTCACTCTTGGTTCTGTGATTCTGTGCTCAGAAATCTCTGTTGGCAGACTTGGGATCATATAGGACACCATGGATTGAGCCTAGGTTGGCCGTGTGTAAGGCAAGTGCCCACTATGCTTTAGCTCTGGCCCCACAATTTTTCTCCTTATATTATTTGTTAATGATACCAAATTAAATGTTACAATAACAACCAATAAGTCTATAGAAAAATAGTAAAGAATTAAATGAATAACATCCTAGCTAATTTTTTACCTGTTTATTAAATTTATAGTTGTACCCATCTCACTGGTTTTATAAAAAATAAATGACATAAAATATAAAGAAAATCAGCATATATCTAAACATCATAATGATCCCTCAGTAATTGCTACCAACAATTTATACAACATTCTTCATTATATTCTAACTATTTCATTGATTTCTGTAACAACACCCTATCTCTTGCATTTCACTTAGGCAGATAATAGCAGAGTGCTGAATACTGAGAAAGAACCAAGAAGAACTGGTGAGCAAAAGTAGCATCCCTGAGCTGAATCATAGCACAATGAAGGTCATATCCCAGCTGTGGATTGCTGGGGAAAAAGAACAAATAAATGTAGAGTCAGAGAGGTTCAAATTCTAGCATAGAGAAACTGGGCACACAAAATTAGAAAAATTTCTGAGATGCCTGAAGCCATGCCTTCCTCATCTGCAATGAATTACTCAATTTTTGGGACTAGAATAATATACATTGGGTAATGCTTACCTGAGGATGATCTGGGTTCAACCCCTGGTTTCCCAAATTGTACCCCAAGTACACACTACCAGGAATGATCCTTGAGTGCAGAGCTGGAAATATCCCCTGAAGATCACCAGATGTGAACAAAATGACAAAATTAATAAAAGGCTAGTTCACCACTTTTACGGTATACTGAGAATTCTCAAGAATGTCAGTAACTTGCTAAAATGAGGACACTTTGCTTGTGAGCAGGAGGAAATATAGGCAGAAATATATATGTGTATACACACACATATGCAGTTACAGGACTACCTGGTGCAGAATCAAATCCCCTACCTGTCTATAATTATCAGACATAAGGGTTAGGTATCCTTGAAAGGTTATTCAATTAACACTAAAGTCAGAAAGCTCTTAAAGTCTTCTTTTATCTTGCAAAAAATACAGTTGAAATAGCTTATAAAGATTGAACAGACATATAAGTTTATGAACTAGAAAATTCTCCATGACAAAGTATATATAAGCAACATGGAGAAAACACATTTTATGCACACTATTTTAAAACTCAAATGACTCTTCTTTTATTCTTCTCTGAACTTAGTCTTAAAATGCAGCAAATTTATCTTAGGTGTTAGAGTTAATGGTGACAAAGACGTAGGCTATGTGTTTGTACATGTGCTTAAATGACATTAAAAGCCATTGCTGTTCAAAGTTGTTGGCCCAAAACAGTTTGCATAATTTAAGTATAATACCCAGAAAAGAGAAGTGATGTTTAAATTCTTTTAGTATTATCAGCCTATAGTCAGGAACTAATGGCCCAATACTTTTGCAAGTGACACTATAAGGCATATAGGACCACACATAGTGGTTTTGTGGGGTGGGGCAATCTAGTGCCAGGAACCAAACTGTGGAGAGTGTTTCAATTGGATAGGGTTCTGATCTACCAGATAGCTTCTGAGCTATCTCCCTAGCCCCACAACATTTTTACAGATTTAGATATCACCAGTCTATAAAATCTAAAAGTTCAATTGATACACTATTGTCAATTTATATCTTTCAATGTGATAAGCACAAAGACAATTCTTCCAGTCTCCTAAAAAGAAACTAATCAGCTTGTTAGGCTATTTTAAGTATTATGTGTATACCACACTCCCAAATGAAGCTAGGGCAGGGTGGTAGTTTTTATTACAAACATAGTGTTTATAACTAATTCTTTATTAGAAGCAGATTTTTATTTTGTTGTTCTTGATTGCTTTAAAATTTTTTCTAAGTCCAAGATCAGTTAACTATAGACATAGGCCAAATCAGGCCTATTTGTTAGGTTGGTAAATAAGGTTCTATTGAATATAGTCATTCCCATTCATTAACTGTAGTTGCTTTTGCTACAAAAGCAAATATGAGTAGTCACACTGAGACCTTATGAACTACAAAGCCTATAAAATTTACTACCTGGATTTTTGCAGGACAAATTTGCTGATTTAGAGCAATACCTTAATTTTTTCATAAAATGTAGGTTATGGTTTTTAATACTAAGCCCAACATAAGATTTAGTTCAACCATTGAACATTAGGTAGTTTGCAGAGCCCTTCAGATACTGACAAGATTTGGCCAGAAAAGGAATGCATGGCTCAAACTATATTTAACAATGAAACTGTAATACTCTAGATGGTCACACCACTCTCTAAGGAAACATCTTCTCCACATCCCCTATTATCTAAAGCTCTGAAGCAGAACTTCGTGCCTCATCACAGTCATTGGGAATTACAGAGGGCTTATTGAGGAAACAGTAATTGAAATTCAAACCATTCTCTATTTCTCTTCTTTTTAATACAAAATTAGTTGGTAATTTGATGTTCTGAGATATAACACATATCCAAGCTTTAGTATAAGAAATAGAATTGACACACAAATAAAAGAGATATAAAGTAACTGTACATGCGATTATGCATTGAGTATAAGATTGAGTCCAAAATGTGGACAAACTAAAAACAAATAAACATTGCTGGCCTAAGTAGATAAATTTGCAGCTTTATATATATGATAATAATTTCATTGCTTTCAAAGATTGTTCCTGATATTATTACTATTGTTTAACAATAATAATAATGGCAGTATCATTCATCACTATTCTGTTATACCTGCCTCATAGCAATTAGTTGGTGCTTACTACGTACTATATTACAGATTTTTATTTTTCTTCATATCTCTAAGTGTGCCACATATTCTCATATGTATATAGTATCTCCATATAGCAAAGTATTTTAATTAAAATATTTATTATTTATGTGTTTTTAGATCATTCAAATGAATATTGTAAAATTTAAATGCATCCCCCACTCCTTATGAAGTTCTATTTTCTTAAAAAAACATAGTCAACTAAATATGAATTACCTAGAAAACTGCTTAGTACATAGGAGTTAACTGACAATTTATACCTGTGAACTGACCTTTCTTGATCTAAAAAAATCATTGAAAGTATCTTACACATCTGAGAATAATGGTCAGAATAATAGAGCAATTAATGGTCACTCATTTGATTATTCCTCCCACATCTGTATCAGCATCTGGGTCAGTGGGTAGTTCACTTCTGCATTTATTCTAGGGTTAGCTATGTCTTACTTTAACCAATGGCTCAGCAACTGTGAAGCAAAAATTAAAATATATCTGTATAATTCTGAGGCAAAAATGAAAATACATCTGTATATATACCCTATTTGACTGCTCTTAGAATCTCCACAAGTATCACTAGAACCAAGTCTGGGGTAGGGAATTAATAATATGTAGCCTGCTTACCTGCCAGCTAAACTACCTATCACATAAATTAGTGACACTGGATGAAACTTTTCAGCCACCAGCTAACCAGAATGCTGACCAGAGACACAGGAAGCAGAGAATCTAAAATCAGACAAAGTCAAACCAGCCCAGAAAGCTTCAATAGAATTGAAAACTAAAATCTGACTATTATTTTAGTCATTAAATCTTAAGGTAGTATATTACATGACAAAGTTAACTGATTCTTTACTCCCCAAGGGGGAGAGTATGCTATTTTTCATGGGAAATATGAGACCTTCAGTCTTAGCAAAAGAACAAAGATCTCTTATCTTCAGTCATTATGGGGACACTGCTTTAGGGAACTCTTTTAAACTGATTTATGTGGAAGGCAAATATAGACAACTAGTCAAATTGGACCAAGTGACAGATGGTATTGGATGTATGCATATTTATGTAGCACATGTTTAATTGTATACTTTGCTGTCCATCTTTTGCCCTTGGAATAGATGGTTATTTATAATAATTGTAATACTTAAACTGGCTGACACTTTAAACACAGTGTCTTCCTTTGGATACACTAGGAAAAATAAAACAAATCCAACAAAAAAATGCCACCAAAGTTCCTAAGAGCTATTATAATTGTTTTACAGTTTCATTAGAAAACATCCTGTCTGTTATGTTCGCTTCCGGAAACTCTAATGATAATAGTGTTGTTGCTACTGCTTAATTTCCCCTCAGGGTGTCTGCCTTTTACAGTTGCAATTACAATTGGAAAGTCGTTCAACCACATGTTCACATCAATTTACCCATTAATTTATTTGACCTGTTAATCCATTAGTTACTTGTCTGGTAATCCATTAAATTGCTTAAAATAATATTTGCAGTCTCCAGTGTGGGATGCCTTTGGGTCAAAGATGATGAATCCCAATTATTAATGAGGAAGCTCTTTTATCCATTTTGGTAACTTTGATAGTGCTATAAAGCAAACCGTGAATGCCATCTTAATTACTCAACTGCAGAAGTGCTATAAAGGCCATTGATAGAGTAATATGTCATTCTTAGTTCTTACTGTCACTCAACCGATTCATCCTATATCCAGGAAAATATCCCAGAAGACACTTAAGCGTGGGAGAAACACTATCCTTGGATTTAGCCCTTGAAGGACGACTGTGTATTTGAAAAGAAAAATTTACAGAAAAAATTTACAAAAATAACTAGAGTTCAAGGAAAGAAAATTTCAACCCCAATTGATAAGAAATGAGCTAAGAAAGACAGAGGCTTGAGAAAAATCAGAGAAGAGGTAAGATGTAGTTCTTACTCCAAGGTCTTAAGTTCAAATCACAATAAAAGGCAGACAGGAAAGAAAGAAAGAAAAAAAATGAAGCATACCAACTATGACAAACTAGAGAATTTGGATTCTGCCAGAGATGGTAAGTACCACTGAATTCTGGAATCTCTGCTCTGGATCATGGGCCCAGAGTTACCTGAAGTTTTTATATTTCAATATATGGTAATCCATACACTGGTTAATTCTGAAATATATGCCACTAGCTCAGATTAATTGAAAAAAAAAACTACACAGAGTAAATGAACCGTGTTAATGTTTTTTCTTTACATTAAGGTAGCTGGATTGTGACTTTCAGAACAGGAAACTTAGGATAAGCAAAGTATTTAGGAATAAAGAATGATGATCCATATAGGTAAAAAAAATATGTTGGGGTATAGGTGCAGAGTATTATTGATGAAGCATTTAATGTTTACCAAATTTATTTTTAGTTCTCTAAGAAATAATTTAAGCATTAATAACCAAAAAGATTTAATTTTTCTCTCATCTTTCAAAGGGATTTTGCTGTTGATTAGCCATCTCTGGTCTCAGCCACATCTGCCCAATTTCTTTACTGCTCTGCTTCTTGTTAGGGACTTCAGACAGAGAGATGAGTGTAAACCAAGGTCAGACACACATGATGGCAAAGTGACCCTTGACATTCCTGTACTTAATCAGACCAAGGAGTGTGCTTAGAAAAACACACACAGAGGTGTGGAAACCATAAAATATCGCTAGGGAAATGAGAAAGTGGAGTTGGTTAGAAATGCAAACTGCCTGCTGATAGTGTAATATGTGATAGTAAGAGACAAATATAAGTAAAAATCCTTCAGTCTTAAACCAACATTCACCCCCTCCTTTCATTTAAAAAAACAGTTTTTACTAAGTGATTAGGTGCTATTCTCTCCCAGCTGCACCTCTGTCATCTTCTGTAATACTCCTGGTAGGCCTAACACAGTGTGTCTCTTCTCTTAAAGACCCTGAAGTCCATTATAAATATATATTCACTCTAGACTTTGAATGTTTCTGCAATCAAGTATTAAAAATGTCAAAGGTTAGTGCTCAAGAAATATAGTTTAATGACAATATAAAATAACAGCAAGAAAGAGTATCCAAAGATAGAGGTGTCACTTTTGTTTTGTTTTTAACCTTTCCTAATAGTTTTCCTAACTTACTTCACTATAGTAAGGCTATCTGGAACAAAAGGTCTTTCATGTGATGTGTATTTCTTCCTAGCATTCAATTGAGAAATAAAATTAAAAAGACAATACTAATGCAATAATGCTGCTTTTTAAATCTCTGCAACTTCAATTTTTTCACAACAATCTCTCTTAATCTTTATAAAAAGTTATAGTTTACATGTATGAAGAGACAAAAGAGGAGGTAGAATATTTGCCTTGCACATGGTGAGATAAATTGGATCTGATCACTGACACTGATCTGGGTCCCCAAGTGAACAGTACCAGAATTAACTCATGACTGCAAAGCTATGAATAAGCCCTAAGTACTGCCAGGTGTGGCCCCAAACCTAATAATAATAATAATAATAATAATAATAATAATAATAATAATAATAATAATAATAATAATAATATGCGGTTTTATTATTTGGCAGTGGCTGTATTGAAGTATGAAATCAGGAAATTTGGAGCTCAGAAATAAAGTCCATTCCAATGAAATGAACAGATTTAGATAACAGTCAAAGTAAAGCAAGATCTTATTGGAGTTTTAATTTATTTTATATAATTCTTACTGAATGAGGCAGATATTAAATATTTCTGTAGCTTACAGCTAACCAAATGGAGATCCAGAAAATAACCTTTCAGTGTCATCAAATTACCTGTAGATGTGCTAAATTATGTTAAACCATAGCCCAACATATATAATTTTCATAATTATAAGATATTGCTTCTTCTTGATGTAAATTCCAGTTTTTTGTTTTTATATGTTTGCTCTTTTAATTCTGTCCCCAATTGTTACACACCTAAACCTGAAAGATAAAATCAATTACTTTATTCATTAAGAGAATACAGGCTACTAGCCTGTTTCAAAATGACTGAAATATAAGTATTTCTGTTTTCAAATATTTTCATTTTGCTATACTTTGACATGACCATTCTATTATGGAAGTTGATATTTCTTTTTTTTTAGTTTTTATACTCTCCTACAAATTTAAAAATATATAAAATACCCAAAAAATGGTTTTCATGAGTGAAAGAGAAAATTAAAGGGTAAAAAGGGTAAATATAAATGCATTGGTGTCATAAACCCTTTCCTGAAGATCTGTTGTAGCAAGTGAAATTATCAAAATTTTACCAGAGAACAGATTCAAAAGCATAATTCATTACATGAGATCTACTTGCTATCAGTCCAAAATTTCAGTCCTGTCTGTTTTTAGAAGCGAAGCATCACTTTACCCTATCTTCAGTTGGCAATACTTTTATTATTATTATTATTTTGAGTTCTCATAAGAGAGAACAATATAAATGTGCATAGCCTATGTAATTTTAACTAAAATTTCCTCACAAATATTTTCCCACAAGGTTAAGATGTACAAAGTTCCTTCATTTATAGGAATCCCCTGAAGGAGAAAGGGAAATCATTACTTTTAGAGTATTTCAAAGAGATTGCATAGGGCATTTGGTAAAACAATTATATGGGAACACTTTTACCCATCTACCTTTTGCGCTGAATTTGAGAAATTATCCCTCTCAGCATCACCAACCTGTGGACATGAATTTGGGGACAGGGCTTGTATGAACACATGCGCCATCTCCTTTATGCACAGTCTCATACGCACAATCTCCTTTGTTGCTCAAAATAATTATATACTAACTTTTACTGATCTTGGAGAGATTTTTAGAATCCAAATATTTTAGATGTAAAAAGGATTGGAAATTAAAACAGGAATCAGAGTACATGGTGTGATAAAATAAGTTCGCTTTAGTGACTAGTATGGAAAGGAAGATTCAATAACAGTTGCCAGAAGTAAATGCTAACAGTATCCCAAGGCTAAGAAAACAAGAGGGCATTTCTCATAATGGAGAATGACAATGAACAAATTCCCTTAAGTTCATCCTTATAAATTTCTATAAAAATATAACTTCGGACATTTTTTATCAAACTAAGTAGAAAACATGCTCGCAACTCTTATTTTTACAAAGGAGGATTTTCTGTACCCAGCATAATATATGCATGAGCAATAATGAAAAAAACAATGGTGATTATCTTCAACCTTAAAAAGGCTTTGGTGATAAAAGCAAAAAAAGGAAAAAAAGGAAAACAGTATTTCCATATGTAAGAAACTGTTTCAGTTCCTTTTGTTCTGTTCAGACCTCATTTGTCAGGTATAGAAGCCCTCTACTGGTCAAGATTGTACACAAGGTTATTCCCTGGAACCTAGAGATGGGTAAGTTTGGGGGCTAGTTTTTGTTTGTTTTTATTTTTCAAAATAGCAGCTGGATTCATTCCTGAAATCATTCAAAGATTATATGATGATTTAAACTTATATTGTTTTCTGAAAATAATGACTCATTTATTTCTGGTTCCTAGTTTCTTGGATGTTTTCTCAGAGTGTGCATTTATGATTGAAGGCATAATTTTGGGGCAGTAGATCCCCTCTACTGAATTTTCTTATATCTCTCCACTTGGGATTCAGTAAATATATTTTTCTCAGTAAGACTGAGAGCTATAGCCAGGTTTCTTAAATTCTCCAAGACCACTTGGAGGGTTCAGTTCTAAAAGTTATTCCACTTCCTGAATTTGGTTCATTAAACATATAATCGTCATAAAGTAATGGCAAATAATCTCATTCTCAGAGGAGTCTAAACTAAGGCCAAAGCTAGCAGAGAAGACAAACCAGATCAAGAAGTCATGAGCGTGACTAAGAGGGGAAGCCATTAGGGCCTAATGCTTGGGATACAGAACAGCTGACCGAGGACAAAACAAATGCGTTCTTCGTGTTTTGCCCTGAGAGTACCTCTTTAATCCACTGGCATTGATAGGAATGTACTCTTTTGCTTACTGTTGCAAAAGAACTTGCCTAAAAGCCTACTCCATTTGAAATAGTCAAGAGGCCAAGGAGAAAAGATGTTCTTCTGAAAGAACAAAATTCCTTCCCCACTAATAAAGCTGTAACATTTGGGGTCAAGAGAATAACTCATTGAGCTAGAGTGCATGCTTTGCACTGGGGACACTAATGTGATGCCTGGCATCATATAGTTCTTAAGCACAACGAGGAATGGCCTCATTCTTTCCCAGGAAAATAGAGACAGCTCAAAAACACAAACTTTAAGGTTATAAAGAAAAGTTTACGAAGTATTAAAAGTTTATGGTCATTATTAAGCACAAATTCACTAGACTAGAAGGATTAACTTATAGTTGGGAGATATTTGCACATTACTTAATCTTTCTGTATATCAAGTCCCCATCTACAAATAAGGATGATAACAGAATCTAGTTTTTAAAGTAGCCATGACAATTGATAACATATATAATAGGCCTACACAGTGCTTTAAACCTGATGGTAAGTAGTTACATCATTTTTCATACCCTCCGTGGTAGCAATCTTAACCAGAATTTATTCTGTTCCCAGGAGACACTCAGAAATGTCTAATGATATTTTTCATCATCATAATTAGGGTGGGATATAAGTAGGTAGAAGCTGAAATGCTGCTAAAGATGACATCCCTTAATATATCATGTCGGCTAAAGTATGGATAGTGTCAAGGTCTAGAAACCCAACTCTAAGAATATCTTTAAAGGTCACCAATTACAACATTAAATATGCTATGTATTTTTATATACATACATATACATACTGAAATATTTTAGTTTGACAAGCAAGGCATTCCTAAGCATGGATTAAAAGTAGGTCATTCAAATTAACCTTAAGTCAACACATTTTGCTGATGGACAAATGGCCACTTGGAAGCCCCTGCATTCTTCCATATTTTACCTTGATTTTTTATTCCCAAACTAAGGCATCTGATTATCATAAAAATTCTATACCTCAAATTCCTTATTTCCCTGAATATAAGCCACTAAATGACTGAAGTTTCTCAGATGATCCATCCCAAAGAAATCATGAACTAATTCCTCTTTGAGCAGAAGGCTCCTTGATTAAAAAAATTAATCCTGCTTCAACAAACTCTTACAGAAAATGAACAGTCGTAATGTGGATAATCAATTTCATCATCAATTAATACCAACAGGGTTGAGAGATGAAGATGTTAGACTGGAAGATTTAAGTGAAAATGTGAATATATTACTTCTTCTATCCTCTGCACAATATTTGCTTCTGGTCTGGAGAAAAAAGTGGAAAATTAGAACTGTCATAGAACTACCAGAGCAGGGTTTTTAGTGCAATGGCTGTGGAATAAATATTTATCGAGAAGCAGATCTTAAGTTCCTGTCTATCATTAATATGTTTAAGGGCAAAATAGATCACACAGAAAAAAAAAAACAATAGTTTCAAGTTTTCAAACAGACATTCTCATCAGGTCTCCTTATATTTTAGTAGTTTGAACAAGATATATTGCATTAATTAGGTCTGACAAGAAACACAAGTTAAACACTACCTCTTCCCTGTTTTTATCCACACTACCAATAAAGTATGGTCCAATGGCCATAATCTGCAATCTTCTAATTCTCCTCTACTCAGAATTGTCCCCAAACCCTATTAAACATAATTTACAATTAGGGCAAGAGAGGCTCTGCAGAGAAAAATCACTTTATCCTAAGTTTTATTAAAAGTAGGAAAATGGGATGTGGGGGAAAATGTTGAAAAATGAACAAGAATTCTACCTTTCATGCCCAACTGTGTAGAAATCAGAAGAAGTACATGACATGCCAATGTGTAAAAGAGAAATGACAGAAGATGCAAAAAATGCAGAAGATGAGTAGCTAAAGGAACTGTATGTAGTACTACACAGAATACTATGTAGCTGTCAGGAAAAATGAAGTCATGGAATTTTCCTATACATGTGTATGGTTCCCTTGAAGTGGGGTTAGGATTTGGTTATTCCACAGTCACCAAATGGGAAAGGGAAATCCCATATACCCTATCTAGTAAAAATAGGGGAAGCTGTTCCAATTATGTTAGTCCTCAGTAAATAATGCACACAGATATAAGGGTAATAAGAAGCAAGAAACTTTGACTCAAGCAGTTCACCAAGTCATTGTTCCCATTCAAGGAGCCCAGAAGCCTGCAGGAAAAAAGTTGCTCTCTCAGCTTCCTGACTCCATTTTATTCAACTTCAAAGCACACCCCACCGACCCACCCCCTCCAGGAAGAGGGGAAAAAATCAGGCAATGAGAACAGATACAAAAGAGAACCATTATAAAGATCTCTATTTACCTCACACCCAGTAATAATAAAGATGAGTTTTGAAAGGAACAGTCCATGATATGAAGCTTACCAAAAACATTGGTGAGTGCAGATAAAGAAATAACTACACCAGCAACTGTCATGACAATGGTAGATGGTAGTGAGTGAGAGAAATAAAATAGCTGTCTTGAAGACAAGCAGGTGGTGGGGGAGGAGGAAGATAGGGAGCATTGGTGGTTGCAAGGTTGCTCTGGTAAAGGGAAATGTCCTTTTTATTACTAAATACAACTACAACAAGTTTGTAACCATGGTGCTTAAACAAAGCTAATAATTAATAAAATAGACTTCCTTTTAGCTGTAAGTTATAATTTTCTTTTTTAAAAAAATAAGGCTGGGGCCAGAGAGATAGCACAGTGGCGTTTGCCTTGCAAGCAGCCGATCCAGGACCTAAGGTGGTTGGTTCGAATCCCGGCATCCCATATGGCGTCCCCAGTGCCTGCCAGGAGCTATTTCTGAGCAGATAGCCAGGAGTAACCCCTGAGCGCCGCCGGGTGTGGCCCCAAAACCAAAAATAAATAAATAAGGTTAATTATTATAAGAATATTATCAAAAATAATTATTTCTTTCAAAATGATAGCTTTGGGGTGTTTTAATCTGGAACAATTTGCTTGCATCCAAATTTAGTATTAACAGAAGGCTGCCACAACTCCCAGCACCTACCTTGCTCTGCCACTGAGTCCAAGAATTTTCGCAAACAATAGGTAAGTTCATGTGTAAATAGACAAGCATGTGCACATGCACACACGTTAGCAGAATGTACATGCATGCTTGCACACAGAGACAGAATGTCTGATTAATTGAAAGAAAAGAGTGGAGCTTATTGTAGGTTGAGGGAAATATTTTCAATGAGTTTTTTTTTATTCCAATATCATGGTGTTTTAATGTCTATAGCTTTGTAATACAATTTAAAGTTAGGGAAAGTAATGCCTCCCATATTTCTTTTCCTATGGGTTGTTTTTTCTTAAATATAAATTTATTGAAAATGCATCATAATTGACATAACTGATCATAATACATTTGTTTCAGGATGACAGGAAGCAAGGTTATGAAAAATATAAAGAAAATTGGAGAGCTAAAATTAAAACAAAAACAAAGAATTGAAAAAAGAAAAGTTCATTAGTAGATATTTTCGTGACAATTATATTGCTATCGCCAATAAAGTCATTAATACAATAGTAGAAGATTTAGTATGCTCTTTTTTTTTTCAGGTGGACTAGAACAATAGAAAGATTGTGTGTGTGTGTGTGTGTGTGTAAGTTGTTTGCATAGGCACAGCAAAATATGGAAGAAATTGGAAGGAGAAACTTTTGGCCTAAAAACAGAGAAACTTCACCCCTGAAATCAATTCTATGCTCCAGGCCTACTAGGTTGACCGACTCCTTTCACATTCTCTGTGGTCCCAGAAAGAGTATAAAACAGACTGAATGCAAATAAATAATTTGGAACGTAAAGCATGCATTCACTGATGTATCTCATCCTCCCCTGTGCCTTGCCTCTAATATCCCTTTCTGTTGATGAACATAAAGGACTAATATCACTGTCAAATTACCATATATTTTGGCTTATTTTTAAGTCCTAACTCTCTGACTTAAAACCATCCTAGATAAGATATGAAAAATCTCCAGTGCAATTCTAACAGAATAACTATATATCACTAGGGTTATTATTCTAAGTAACATAAAAATGTCATTAAGAACTCTCATAATGTTATGAATTCCAAATCCTCTTTATTTCCCCCTTTTCTTTGACTTATAGGAGGTAGTGGATAAGGGCCATATCTAAAAATATTCAGGATCCATAACTTCACTCATGGTAGACATGTTTTACTCTTTGAAATATCTCCACAACCCAATGACTACAAATATTTTATCTTTGCTTATCACAGAGAGGTGAACTCTATAATATATACCCCTCAGTTAATGATGAAAACTAGACCTCCCCATGATCATTCTAGAGGAAATGAGAAGCAAACTTCTTAAAAATAACAAGAAAAATGTTAAGAAATCCTGACGATATGGTCTACATTTCTACAAATCAGAACAGAGAAATTTAAAGATTGTTTATTTGTTTTTTTTTTAATTAAGTTGCCTTTATAGTTGCTTTGGCAGACATCTGGAAGCCAAATAACCTAATCAAGAAAGAGAAATTTTCACTTTGCCTTCAACTTGAATGTTTCCTAATAACAAGAGAATCCTGTTTGGTGGGAGAAGTCACTGGTTCTCCTCATTTTCTGTGGTATTTTTGACAAGTTCAACACTTAAATGCCTACTGATTTCATTGTAAACACTGGAGTTTCAGATTATGATTACATATATTATATTTGGGCTTATAGGATTCCTGCTTGTACATAGAAGCTGCTTAAGAAGAGCCAACCAAAATGATATAAGCTCACAATCTAATTCAAATTTTATTGAAACAAAGGTAATACTCAAATTTATGTATTTCAGGTGCATTTTATCATTTTCTTGGTCATTTTTCCATTAATTTTGTCCATATGGCCTGAATCTATTTGCTACAATGAGGAATAAGGCTTTTGTGATTATGGTAGAAACTAGAATCTCCAATCCCTCTTCCAACCATATACCCAATCTTTACTAGAGCATCTAATCAGCTCTATCAAAGGGTTTCCTTAGCAGTTATATTTTATGACTAAGTCTTAAGTTTTTTAATGGAAAAACTCCTACCAATAAATAATTGGAACTCAAATGGAAACCTAATCCCAGAGTAGCCAATTCACTGAGTCATGCTAGTGGTAGAGCATGAGAAATTCAAAAGTGATCCTAATTCAAGAAACATCTTTCACTTCATACTCCCTATGTGTAAATGTGCAAGGCTCTTTAGACTAGGCTCTCATTTCCACTCTTTTTCCCCACTTATACTCCCACAATAAACACTATCAGATATCTTGAGGGGTTCACCTTTTCAGTCAATCAGATAAAAATCAAAGCAGTGGAGCATTTGCCTCTCACTTGGCCAACCTGGTTTGATCTCTGAAATTCCTTATAGTTCTAGAGCTGGTTAGGAGTAAGTTTTGAATTTGGAGTCAAGAGTAAACTCTGAGCACTGCCAAGTGTGGCAAAAAGGAAAACCAAAACAGAAATCAGAAACAGTGACAATAAAGATCTGTCATGGTGGTGGGGGCTAATAGGATGAACACAATCCTCTGCAGATACCTTTTTAGTTATTTTGACTTATAGCATCAGCCAAATAAGATTGTATTTGTTCCAATTTTCTTTCTGAAGAACTTGCATCCAATCCATTGCTCTGAGAATTCAAATAACTTGATTAACCTGATCAAAATAACACTATTGTGGGCTGGTAGAGAACGTTTTGCATGTATGAGACTCTATATTATATATTGCTCTAATGAAGAAATTAATATTATAACCAAGTTTCTGTCTTTATAAGACTAAGAATATTAAGAATAATTAATTGAAAGATTAAACAGATAACATCTTTGGATATGTCTTAAATATCACATCCCTAATTTCAATAGTACCAATATAAGAGGATAATCCTATTATTTTAATTAGTTATCTTCTGATCAGATATAGAAAAATATATAGGGTACATAATTCATCATATATCCTATTTTTATTGAAGTATTGACAAATATATTAATACACAGATAGGGAAAACTATGCAAAGGAGGAATCATGGAACGGGGACATAGAACTTTATGACAGAGGTTAATAAAGATGCATATTTAGCAATGAAAGTTTTTTGTCTAAGGATGAAAGTTACTTTTAACTATGGAAAATACTTTTGGAAAAGTGGAGCAGAAATTTCTGAGTAAAAAAATCTAATAAAACATGTAGAATTCAGACATTGAAGAATGTAAAATGTATTCAGGCAGGTTTAAAGGCAATCAAAAAAGTTTGTTTGACACCTGTCTTACATGCTGGTGATAAAAATAAAAAGTTTGGACTGGGTCAAGGTATACATAGAGATATTTCTGTTATGTAAACCATTTATGCGACAATTGGATCTAGAGTAGATGTGGAAATTGTGAAGATACAGAGCATATATCCCAAAGAAGAAACACATTATTTGCTGACCTGATCAACATAAAAGGTATAGGAGAACATATTTATTGTAACTACCACATATTTTAGACAAGCAAATAAATGATGTGTCATTTTCTTTTTTTTTTTTTTTTTTTTTTT
>PVKC010003259.1:0-39726 GCA_004027635.1 Crocidura indochinensis
TTTGGTTTTTGGGCCACACCCTGTGACGCTCAGGGGTTACTCCAGGCTATTCGCTCAGAAGTCGCTCCTGGCAGGCATGGGGGACCATACGGGGAACGGGGGATCGAACCGCGGTCCGTCCTTGGTTAGCACAGGCACCTTATCTCCAGCACCACCGCCCGGCCCTCACGATTTCCTGTTTTAAGAGGGCAACACCCTGGGGTACTAAGGGGTTACTCCTGGCTCTGCGCTCACAAATTGCTCCTGGCAGGCTTGAGGGGCTATATAGGATGCCAGGTTTCTCCAGGTTCAGCAGTAATGCCCTATCACTGAGCTATCACTCCAGCCCCAATGGATTTCTTATTTAATGCAATGTAACCCCAGGAGTCACTTACCTTTGCAAAGGAACAAAACCTAGGCAAGGAGGATGATGACCTCATTGGGTTTACCTGGCCCACACCCTCTCAAGGGGAGGACACTGCACAATCCTAAAATTCATCTTGGGGTACTACAACTATAGCAGAATAAGTGCCGAACTGTGTCTTCTATATACTGAACACAGAGATAATGTTCCTCATCTTTATTTTTGTTCTTTAGTAGAAGCCACACCAGCCAAGCAGGAGAGAAGAAAGAAAACAATTCCAGGCAATGCTATCCTGGAGGTGCTGGTCTGGCACATTAGTACTTAGGGCAATCAGGCAATATTCGTAGGCCCTGTAGAGCTTGGAAGCTACCAGGACCACTCTATTAGTACTTTGGAACCACAAGGTGCTGGAGATTGGACCCAGGGCCTTGCACATGCTAGGCAAGGGTTCTATCACTTCAGCTCATAGAATTCAAAAATGAAATATTAACAGTCTTGGGCCAAAGCAACAGCACAACATGTAGGGCATTTTCCTTGCACATGCCCAACCCAGGTTTGATCCCTGCCATTCCATATGGTCCCCCAAGCCTGCCAGGAGTAATTTCTGAGTGCAGAGCAAGGAGTAACAACCGAGTAGCACTGGGTGTGGCCAAAAAAACAATATATATTATATATAAATATGTTATATACACATTAAATATATATTAACAGCCTCTAGTTGAAGAATAGTGGTTTTTATTTTGTTTTGTCTTTTGGTTTTTGGGAATCCCATTGGTGATACCCAGGGGCTACTCCTGGCTCTGTGCTTAGGGTGGTTCAGGAGATCATGTGCCAGAAACTGAACCCAAGCCTAGGTGCTCTGCATATTTAGCTATATATCTGGCCCCCAAGTACAGTGTTTTACAAGAGAAAAAATAATTGTCTACCAAAATTCCCAGAGGAAAATAACTCAGGCTCCATCTCTCAGCATCCTTTGATCTATGCCTAACAAAGATGCAAATTCCTCTACAGAGCAATAATAAGGCTATCAACAATTTATGAATGACTATTTTACAGATGTCCAAACTTCATTCTCAGTCACTTCAAATGCTAACTTTCCATGAAACCACTCCCTCTCACCACCACAATCCTCTTCTTATTTACTTTGTCTTATAACCAATCAGACTATATTCTCTTAGAGAGAAAAAAGTCAATACTCAAATGGTAACAAGAAATGCCAGGTGACATTATGCAGATGACCAGGTTTTGATTCTACAGTATGTGTAATATATATAACATCTCTTGCTGTCTCTGAGTGTGGGTAGAAGTATAAGTAGGATGGAATGGTCCTTCCTGTGATTGTGTTATATATAGGGAGCAAAGTGCTTGACAGTCACTCTCATATATGTGACCTCATTTGAGAAGACTAGAGAGCTAACATGCTACTCTGAAACAGTAAGCTGTAATGGGGCTAAGTATTTTTTAGAGATTTCTAGGAGCTGAGAAGTCATGCTGACTTGAGCTAAAAAGAACCAGGAAGCTCGGGTACACAAATGCAAGGCACAGAAATGCCAGAAGCTTGAATGAATTTGGAATAGGACCATAATCCCAGATAAGATCACATCACAGGTGATACCTTGATTTTGACCCCATGAGACCCAGAATACTGGGGCCAAGCTAATCCCACACCTCACCACAGAGTGTAGAAAATCAATATAAAGTTAACTGATGATCAATGAAAATAAATTAGCTTTACAAGCCTTTCGTAACAACAGGTCTGCATAAATCTCAATTGGTCTTACTAACTCAGTTTTTAAAAATGTATTGAAAAACTAAAATACACCTAAATTTAAACACAATTTTGTGGTGCTCTTGAGCAGCAGAGATAACAAACCTAAGAAAAAAAAATCTTTAAGTCATGCAAGAATTATAAACCAGTGGGAATTTAGCTTCCTAACACCAAGGTTAAGAGGAAATATAATTAATATTTTATTATAAGTATTATAATCAATATGCCCACTCAAATATCTGTAAAGGGTACTTACTCTGAAAGTTGTTCACAGAGAAGACTCGGGGGTGATAAAATCCTGCTTTGCAAATGCATTGATAAGCTCCAAGCACGAATCCTAGGCCTTTAATAGGCATACACTAGAAGCAAAAATAAAAGCAAGAGTTGATCTTAGTTTATTTCACATTATAAAGACACTAAAATAGCTATCAATATAAAAAGAAGCAGAACTAACATATTTCCAGAAATGGTTCTCTTTGCTTTAGTCTTGTCATCCACTAGATATTTTTTTTCAGAAGTAGTAAACTGAGTTTTATTTCTGAGTAGCAATTATTACAGCTGCCATATAACTTTAACTCATGAGATTGTCACTGGAAGTTTCTAGTTATGCTTCTATATCAGAGGTAGTTTCTAGTTTGCTTTTAATGCCTCACAGATCACCCTACTGCTTAAAGATGATAATAATTCCCAGGCATCAAATACTGTAAAAGTGGTTCCATGATAAATATTTCTACCAATATGAAGGTGTGTAGGAAGTGAATAGATAATATAAAATTTAATGCAAGCTTTATTTTATAAATTATTCATCGTATCTCATCCTGGAAACAAAATAACATAAGTTGATAAAATAGCTAAACAAATCATTAAAATGCAAATTCAGATGAGAAAAAATGAATTTATAATCCCAAAGACTGTTTATCTGCAATCCTTTTTATATATAAATGTTTTATTTGTACATAAAAAGTAGAAAAGCAATGATGTTTCCAAAATATGTCACATGACTAGGCATCAAAGTTCCAAAAAGCTTAATATAGATTACGTCAAGATTAAAAATCAGTTAATTATTGAAACTCCACAAAGCTCAGCTCAAAATTCTTACTACTGCTGCATTCAATTACACATGTGTCTTGGAGAGAAGAAATAGAACAAATAATTGGAATACATGCCTTGCTGTGACTTCGCTACTTAATACTGGCTATCCCTCCATTACAATGTAATGTGGCCCTACAGCAGCCCAGCTCTTCCTCACCCAAAAATCATCCCAAAACTTAAAAAGTGTCAAGCCTAGATCACTTGACACTTGGCACTATTGGATTGGCTCTGAGACACCTGAGAACTACTAGGGAGCAATTTATCATAAAAGAATAATTGCTCTTAAGATACAAATATGGAATCAAGATAAAATAGTTTCAGAAATCTAGCCAACATTGTAATTTTGGAGGTTTTATTTGGGGGAGCACACTGATGATATTAGGCTCCAATCAAAACCCCTTTAAAAATATAGAGGGTACTGGACCTTTATTACAGCAGGTAGGGCATTTGCTTTTCACATGGCACTCCTAGATTTGATCCTCAACAGCCTATTTGGTCCCTTAAGCTTACCAGGGGTGATTCTTGAGCACAAAAGAATGTGTAGTGCTAAGCACAGGTGAGTGTGACTCCAAAATCAAAATAAATACAAAATCAAGAGAGGCATTTGTCTTGCCTACAGTCGACCAGAATTTGATTCCAGGCACCATATATGGCCCTCAGAGAACTGCCAGGAGTGATCCCTGAGTACAGAATTAGGAGTAACTAAGAAGCACAGCTGGGTGTGGCCCCAAACCAAAACCTAACTAAAAACAAAAAACAAAGCATGTGGAGATATTAAGCTGTGGAGTGGTTAAAATTAGATATGTAGAGGGGAAAGTCTTGTTTGCCATTTAATGGAGACCACATTGTACCTAAAGTTCATATTTACATAAAAGTTGAAAAGAAAAAAACTGATTTAAACAGAAAGGTCGAGTAAAAAATGCAATAAAATGCAAACAAATCGAACTATTCTAAAAAAGAAACTTTGTCACTTTCTAAACTTTGTTTTAAAATCTTCTTTTTTAAAAAGAGTAAAACATTTTTTTGCTTCTTTGAATTGAACACCACAAAGATAACAAAGGAAATTTAGCATTTTCTTCATGTGTCAGAATCTTTTCTTTTAAAACAGATAATGAATTATGCGGAAATACAATCACGTTTTCTCAAATTACTGAAAGTGCATAGCTATATTTTTCATAGGCCAAACTACTATATTTTGAGATTTCTTTTTAGTTTTGTTTTTATAATATTTTTCCTTTTCGTTATTTATTTTGAGTCACCTGTCAATTGTATTTTAATTGTAAAATATAGCTTTATTGAGTAAGGGAGAAAGCTCAGGGGTCAGAGTTGTCTACACTTGCATATTCAAGACTCTGAGATTTGTCCCTAATACCACATGGTCCCCAGGGTACCACCAGGGATAGTCCTGGGTGCCCCTGAGCACAATCTAGTGCGGTTCTAGTGACTCCCATAACAAATAGACCTAAGTAGTACCATATCACCTGTTTTGAAACCTTTGGCCAGCTGACTAGCTATCATTGGCCCATGACCCTACAAGCATTGTTTAGAAGCCACCCCTCCATATCAATAAAATATGAACTGGTTTTTAGAAGGATCTTTCCCTTCTAAAGTATGTTTATAATTACCTATAATATAAGAAGTACAGCACTAAGTGTGAAAAGCAAAGGTAAATTAGCTAACAGTTGAGAAATGACAAATAAGATAATATTGCTGCATGCTTACTATAACTCCAATACCTTTCTCAAAACTGAAAAAGGATTAGCACATTCATTCATATACCAATCCTAATATTTGTTCCCTTTCCCTCCCTCCATTGACATGCTGTTGCAATGAACAGGTTCGCACACGCATTCAGTTTTGGTGCCCAAACCTTTGGTGTGGTGCGCACTGAGGTTTGTGCATTATTTTCAGAGCCCACACACCAGCTCTGATACTCATCAGGAATCACACCCCCCGGCCCCGGAGAGATAGCACAGCGGCATTTGCCTTGCAAGGAATCACACCCCCCTTGAGGTTTGCTTGTGAAGTGCTCGTGGGATGGGATGGGTCACCCTCTTCAGTTGTAGTGGCTGCACACTGATTGGATCTTAGTCGGCAGAACTGCCAGTTTTCCTGGATCATGTTGATGTATTTGAAATTCAACTCAAGCCTCATATTTGCAAATTAGATTCTTTAGTCATAAATGTATTTCCTGGTGCCCTAATTTTGTCCTCTCTCTCTTTGTTCTGATTTTGGCATGGGGGGCGGGGGGAATTGTTGGTTTGTTTTTTGGTTTGTTTTTTAGCCAGCTCAACAGAGTTCAGGGATTACTCTTGGCTCCTGCACTCAAGAATCACTTCTGAAAGGTTTGAGAGATCATATGGGGTACCAGGGCTTGAACTGAAGTCAGCTCTGTGCAAGAAAAGATCCTATACTCCTGTACTATATCTCTTGGTCTTCCTTTTCTTTTACTTGTCAAGAATTGAGTATGAAGCGTTATATTCTCAAGGTAGTTGATCAACAACTGAGCTACATCCCTTGTTCATCAATTTTATTATTATCTTGACATTACCAATGAGAAAATAGAGGCACATATTGACAAAGTAACCAACCCAAAGTCACAAAGAGTCAGAATTCCATCCCAGTGGGTTGACTCCAAAAGGAGTTATGACTATTCTCCACAAATGGGACCGGATGCTACAACTTGGTCACTTTGTACTCTTTCATTGGTTCCAAGGCCTTTATTTTCCTTTTTTCTTGGTTCTAGGCACTATTCCAAATGACATTTTCTGACTAATTGTTTCAATGTTAATTTTAACATGTACACATGAAATAACTTGAACTATCTAGTTCTGCCTCTCAAATAGAGGGGGAAATAAGGGAGGGTACCAGGACCAAACAGATATATGATCACTAATTAGTAAGCTTGACACAGCCTGAGGGGTGAGGGTGGGGGATATGGGAAGCAAGATGGGAACGGGGGGTGGAGGGAAGACAAATACGGTGATGGAATTCCCTGATTCAATGTTAATATGTACCTAAAATACTACTGTGAAAGATATGTAAGCCAATAATGTCAAAATAAAAATTATATATTAATATATATAGTTAATTTCTATAGCTAATTAAATGAAAAAATACTCTTCCCTTCTGCCTTCCTTCAGAAGAGTTCTAAAAATCTCAGTAGGGGCATAAAAGTGGAGTGAATGCTCTCTACCTGAAAATTAAGGACCCTCTGAGATTCAGAAGCATAAGGTCCATTCACAGAGACATTCCCAAACTGAAATGAGCAAACAGAAAGAGAGGGAAGGGCTTCTATGGCGATCTACACTGTCTTTTCCTTCTCTCTGATGGCAAAAGATACTGCTGTTTTGCTCTGCCAGATTATCTCTTTCCCAAAACTGTTTTTGCTATATTGCATTTGCTGAGCCTTATTCAAAACACAGATGGAAACCCCACAAAGACAAAAAGCTTGGCATTGGCAAGATGAAGTAGTAACTAGGTCTCCTAGCTTATACCTCTTCTACATGACTTATGAAGAAATACTACAGAATGTTGAATGTGACCATCTGGGAGTAGATTTTAGAGGAAGTGTTACTAAACCAGGTCAATTATACTAAAATCCAGTGAATCTTCTCTAAATCAGATCAATTATATTAAAATCCAGTGGATCTTCTCTTTAGAGCTGATTAAAACAAAAGGCTATCTCAAAGAGGGGAAATTTAAAAAGCCTCCAGGCAATGATAGGGCTGATATCACCCACATATTTCATCAAACAATCTTCCAAGGAAACAAGAACTCATGAATAACAAATAATGCGGCATTTCACCAGGGAGAGAAAGAGTTACATTTTGTCTGTATTATTCATTAAGGTGTCAGAACCTGGTTTTAAAAGCATGATGGAATGAGACATGGTAAGGACTGAAGAAGGTGAGAGGATGTTTTTCTTTTATGATATAGTTAAAATTTAAAAAGAAACTGTCTCCAGTGATTAATTTTTGAAACATTCTTATTATAGCCATTGGAGGCAGCGCTCACAAAACAGGGCTAAAGGATGGCAATACAGCATCTCGCAGACACCTCTCAAGTCTGCAAACTTCATACTGACACATAATAGGAAGCTTTGTGGGGGTTGAGACTGACTCAGAGAAGTGTCAGGATTATATTTCATGAGTGAGCCAGTCCATTTTTCTATGCCTTCCTACAGAAATCCCTGTGGCTTGGTAAATGAAGTTACTAATGTGCTCAACATTTTAATAAAATACTGCCCTCCACCAAACCACAAGCCCACCAGGATGTACTTTTAAATTCTGACTTTAGCTCCCTGAGTTTCCAAAATTTACAGCTCAGAAAGCCCTGGCAACTTTCTCTTCATTCATTCCTAACTTATTTAGCTCTTGTTTTCTGATTCCTACTATGTATGCCCATTATTTATTTTTGTTGCAGCAACAAAGAGAAACAAAGTCAAGGCCTAATCCTTAGAGAAGTTTTTAATCCCAAAGCACAGAAGCACTGATGCTTTACCCTCTTCACAAATAAAGGGTTTCATGTATGTTGTCTTTGAGTAGTTCACTTTAGACTACTCAAAGATTTGTTAGATTTTTTTTTTCTAGAGTCAACTGACTTACGTACAAAATCCTGTACTCAATTTCAAAATAATACATAAAACATAGGTGCAATTTTGTATAATTCAATAAGGGTAGAATTTTTATAGATATATTACTGTGAAATTATACAGAACAGAAATGATTGGGGCTGGACAAAATATAGCTGATAAGGCACAAGTCTTGCATGCAGACAGACAGCATGGTTTGATTCCCAGCATACCAAGAATCTCCAGTGCAGAGCCAAGAGTATTGCTCAGTGTAATAAGCAACTTATCTCCCCAAATAGAAGTAATAATGCTACAGTTTATAAGTAAATTTATGTCTAAAATTTACAATAATTATTTGGAGGTGAAGATGGGAATAGAATAAAAAGGAAAATACTGTAATTTTCTGAAACACTTACTAATAACAATATTTTTGTTTGGATTGCTTTTTGGGGTATCTGTGTATAATACTTCTCCAATAACTGGTATCGGGACCCTGACATTTCATATTGCCAATGTATAAAAAATTAATTCTGGTTTGACTGTGGATATCAATATCAGATATAAAATAAGTTTTTAGGTTCTAATTTAGAAAGACATGTTCATTATTAAGAATAGTATTAAATATGAAATGAAAAATCACTTTTGATCAGTAGGCAGAACTTATAAAGTAAAAATTTAAATTGCACGAAGAAATATTTCAACCTCAATAACTATAAGAGGAAAAGCAAATTCAAAACCATCAGTGCCCATTAAAGTGGCCAATTTTTTTTTAATGACTGAGAATTTGAAGGTATAAATTGATATATCTTTTTGGAAACAAATTGCTATTATTTATAAATACAAAAATAACATCTTACTATCTAGCTATTTCTGGTTACATATTCCACTGAAAAATTTGAAAATATTCCCCATTATAAATGAAAATTTGCTGTGTTGTTTACAATAGTCCCTAACTATTAAAAAGCAACATCTTATAAAGAAAAATCCAGAAATAAGTGAATTTACTTCTATGTTAGGATATCATATAGCATTGAAAATGAGTCAATCAGTTCTATATGCAACAGAACATATAAATCTATCTCAAATAATGTTGAATAAAAACAAGTAATATGAACTATTTTATTTACATAGTTATAAAATAGGTAATCAATAGTGTTCAAATCAGAATATTTGTTAATTTGGGGATAATTTTAAGGAAGAGAAGATTAGGTGATAAAAATGAGTTTTAGAGTTTAGTATTTTTTCTCAAATTAACTGTGTACATTCCTTGCAAATCATTGTGATGTAATCTGTGTACTTTTTTGAAGTGTTTTCAAGTAAAGACATTATAAAAGTAATACTATGCTACACTCCTACCTCCACTTCTAAATCTGTTATTTCTCTCACCTATCAGAAAATTTCTATTTCTTGTTATACGAACTATCTTTTGCTGAAAGGCATCTACGTATATAATATTGAAGGAGAAAACTCCTGGACAATAAAAATAACTATACAAGAAATTATGCAAAACTTAGAATATGTTTGCATGTACCCAGTATTTGGCTGCCTCTAAAGTGTTTAGAATCTAAACATACATTTGCATTTCCCCAGTGAGATTTTTGAGAGTTTTTCAATAGTAATTAGCAAATCAGCTAAAGAATGAAGGGCATAGGGCTAGACCAAAAGCCAGGAACGACTTTACCTAGTAAATGCAAAATCAAAACTAAATGCTCTATTCTCAAAAGGCAGTAAGTTTTTCTTGTGTTTCAGAGGGAAAAAATAAAGTATTATTTATCACATACAAAGAAAGTGATATAATTCTTATAACTGCAACTATTTTCAGTTAAAAAACGGACAAGACTTTCTAAGCAATTTATCTTGTTACAGGAAAAAATTCAAGATATAGAAATGTTTTAGTTAACTATTGGACCACAAATAAAAATTTCTTAAGGACAGACAAAGTCTCAATTAAATATTTAGAATATAACATTTTTCTAGTACTCTGAGAATACATCTGTATAGTTAAAACATTGATTATAAATCTTTATCCTTAAATCAGGTCCTTTTAAATGACTTCAAAGACTTAATATCAAAGTCGACATTGTCTAAGACAAACTTTATTGTACCTTACCTTACCTGCTACTCTAAACATAAATATGATCAACAATGAAAGAAAATATGTGGAAGAAAACATAAATTTTAAGGGAAAATAGTTAAGTCATCTTAGCATTCCTGATATCTGTGAGTAAAAAGGTCAAGTACAACATAAAGTACTTGTACATACTCCAGGTTTTAATAAGACATATAAAATAAGAGAAAAATTATTCAATAAAACATACCTTATAGCAGGGGCCCGGGAGTTAGCATGGAGGTAAGGCATTTGCCTTTCATGCACAAGGTCATCGGTTCGAATCCCGGTGCCCCAAGTGGTCCCCTGTGCCTACTAGGAGCAATTTCTGAGCATGGAGTCAGGAGTAACCCCTGAGCACTGCCGGGTGTAACCAAAAAATAAAATAAAATATTTAAAATTTTGGGGCCCGGGAGATAGCATGGAGGTAAGGCGTTTGCCTTTATGCAAAAGGTCATCGGTTAGAATGCCGGTGCCCCATATGGTCCCCCGTGCCTGCCAGGAGCAATTTCTGAGCATTGAGCCAGGAGTAACCCCTGAGCACTGCCGGGTGTGATCCAAAAAAACCAAAAAAAAAAAAAAACATACCTTATAGCAAACATATTCAGAAATATTTCAGAACCTTGCAAAAGTACCATTTTGAGTGAGAATCAGATTTTTAAAAATCCCTTTAAGAAGCATATATATATATATATATATATATATATCTTAAGAAGTAATATATATATTCTATTACAGAATATATATTTTAAGAAGTAATATATAGCACTGGGTCTAGGAGTTTAGAAACTGTATAGTATCTTCATTTTCTTTTTTGAAGATCTCTATAATGGTCAAACAGTAATAAGTAGAAAGTATATTCAAGAACTTTATAGAAAAGCATTTTATATCTTATAATTAAAATTTTAATCCATTAATTATAGATAAATTAAAATATTGAAAATATTGCTTAATGATCATTAAAATGCTTCTAATTATCAAAGGACATTTTATAGTATTATAATCTAAAGTCCCTATTCTTGTTACTTCCTTTAATGTGTTTCGGTAGTATGAATAAGGCACTGGAAGATAAAATTGGTAAATCAGTGGTTAAAATTATGCTATACATAGCTAAACATTATAAAGTGCAAATAGCTATGTTTAACAATTTGTTTACCCAAACTTGATTCTATATTTCCAATAAAAATAGGTAAAAACTACAATATGCAGTTGTAAATAAATGTTATGAGCATATATGTTACCTAAACTATTTAAAGAGAATATTTAAAATATTCTCTTATTAAAAATATTAAAAATCTTGAATTAGAAACAATAAACAGTAAACAGTAAACAAAGTTATTATGCTCATTTTTTAAACAAAACATTTGCCAAATACTTGCTATACAATTTTGACATGAGAAGATATGATGAGTACCTATTTCTAACTAGATTAGATCCACCTTACAAGAAAGAGATAGTAGAAAAAATTTCCAGTGACTGTTCCAACATAAACCAGTGCTGCAACGTCCCACCCTCCTCCCAAAGCACATTCCTATTAGTGTAGTGAGAGGTTGGGGGAAAGCCTGATGAACCCTATAGAGTCCACCTGGACTGGCTCCCAGGGAAGGCCTGGAGTTCAGGGGAGAAAGAAGGGGGTGGCTGGGGGCCTGCCAAGCCTTCGAACACTCCCAAGGCTAGGGAGAAGGCCTCAGGCATGAGGCCTCTCCAAACCCCATACCTGGTAAGAGCTGGCCTCCAGAATCAAAGAGGAAACCAAGAGTCAGATATCTGCCTGCCCCCATTCCCATGCACCTCCCCCCCTGTAGTATGGAGGGAGGGGGGAAGCCCGAGGACCCCTAAGAATCCACCTGAACCCACTTCTGGCCATCTGAGCCGGCACCCAGGGAAGACCTGCAGTCCAAGGAGGAATGAGGGGGACAGCTGGGGGCCTGCCAAGCCTCCCAGCACTCCCCAGGCTAGGGAGAAGGCCTCCTGGTCTTCATCTCAAAAACCATGTGGGGGCTAGTGCCCCCATGCATACAATATATATTAATAGTATTATATGAATATAGTTTATATATACATAATATCCATCTTGTATTGTGACCTTGATACTGCCCTACAAAGCTCATTTCTAATCTTGTACTGCCTCAGGCCCAACCATTTTTCCCCCCACTTACCCATATAGGTGCAGCTCATGACATGAAGTTCACCACATAGAGTGATGAGTGCAGTTAGAGAAATAACTACACTGAAAACTATCATAACAATGTGAACGAATGAGGGAAATAGAAAGCCTGTCTCGAGTACAGGTGTGGGTGGGGGGGGAGGAGGGAGATCTGGGCAATTGGTGGTGGGAATCTTGCACTAGTGAAGGGGGGGTGTTCTTTACATGACTGTAATCATAAAGCTACAATCATATTTGTAATCACGGTGTTTAAATAAAGATAATTAAAAAAAAACAGTGGGAAAGGCACTTGCCTTGTATATGGCAGACCTGGATTCAATTCCATGCACCATACATGAACCCCACAACCCCAGCAGGAGTGCAGAGTGCAGAGCTAGAAATAAGCTGGGTGTAGTCCAAAATGATCAGAGGGAGGGAAGGAGAGAGAGGGAGAGGAAGAGAGAGGAGAGGTGGATGTAGAAAATACTCATTTGTAAACACCTTTTAAATACCAATTGCCAGATAAGTGTTAAATGATAAGTTTAAGCACTATATAAAATGAACTATTAAATAAAAATCGTATTTTCTTGGAGAACAAAGAACTCAAGAGCAGAAATCTATTTTCCCTAATTGCAGGCAGTTGTAGTCATTACTGCTTTTGCAAAACTTTAACAAAGTTGTCTCACTAAAAAAAAAAAAAGAATAGATATTATCATGGCAACAATTTAATACTAAGGAAGTGAAGCAATACAAAGCTACAGAACTTCAATTTTGAAATGACTCTGGTTCCTTTTTATGCTTTTTCTAATGTGCTATATGTCAAGCTTTATTTTAACTGATTTCTTTAATCAGTTTATTTCTTTTCATCTTATAATCTTAGAATAGCCATACTAAAAAATTTAATGCTAAGAAATTTTTGGAATAATAAGGAAAATAAGACATAAAGAGTATATTTACTCTGCCTACTGCATATCCTACTTGCCTAAATACTTAAATATTGGGTCAGATATATCCAATACCAAAAAATAAAATTCAACTGTGAAACTGTGCCATTAGTCAGTTTTATACTTTAAAAATGAGATCTCAAGAATCTGTGCCTTTAATCTGAAACAAGAATCAATAACGACAGAATAGCGTTATAAAGATATATAATTTGAGTCTTTGATATTCAGGTAGAAGCTGACGGTTCAAAAGATAGCAACTACCAATCAGGAGAGTCGCATTTATCTTTTATTCTTAATACTATATACTTATCAAAATTATACTACTATAAATATATTAAAAATTGATACTCTACATGGAAAGGCTTTAAAAATTGAGATGCCATACAGAAGCAAAAATGAATGCTAGAAAATATCCTAGAATTCTGATTTTGCATGCATCTCTGATTACTTTGAATTGCTCCCTCAAAAGTCTTTGTTATCTGGCACAATCAAGGACCTTCCTACACATAGGTCAGATAGATAGAACTTACTATGAAGTTGGCAGTATTTATTTTTCATTAAAATGATGTCTGGGGGCCAGAAAGATAGCATGGAGGTAGGGCATTTTCCTTGCATGCAGAAGGACGGTGGTTCAAATCCTGGCATCCCATATGGTCCCCCAAGCCTATCAAGAGCGATTTCTGAGCGCAGAGCCAGGAGTAACACCTGAGCACTGCTGGGTGTGACCCCTCCCCCCCAAAAAAAACCAAAAAATTATGTTTTAATTTTATCACTGTGTGTTTCATTGTATTGATATTCAAAATATATAACAAGACTGCTCTGGAAACCAATTGCTACGAATACTTCCAAAATACCAGAATATGGAAGTCCCCTGCTGGTTTGTAGGACATTTTCAGCTGGTGAAATGAAGGGCCCACAATAAGATGCGGGGAGAAATTAGTATATGTTTAAGTGGTTCCAGGCTATGGAGATTTATCTAGTTATTAAAAATGTCTGTTTTGGCAGCTTTGGGCAAAGTGACACATTAATCAGAGGCAAGTTGCATTTTGAAGCAAATGATAAAAGGAAAATAAAATACTAGGAGATTGTGACTTTTCTTACATTGTTCTTTGCCTTTTGGCTTTAATATGTTGTTTCCACTAATTCAAGAAATTTGAGGTGCCCTAACTCTTTGAAAATATCGTGTTCTATTTGGTTTAAGTGATTTACCCATTTATCCCAGGGTAGGTATTGCCACCATCTCTACAACCTGTCTGAGTCAAATTCACTGAAAATAAAGTCATTTTCTTACTGTCCCTGCCACTCACGGGCATCTACTGGAGATACCACATACATTGACTCACCTTCCTCCCTTAGGAAGTCTTAGTTGGACACTTCAGAAAAGGGCCACATATTTGATGATTCTCTTATTGATTTTGAGGTTTTGTTTGTTGGTTTTAGGATACACCCAGTGATGCTCAGGGCTTGCTGTTCGTGGCTGGGTGCTCAGGGATCAGTCCTGGTGGTGTTCAGGAGGACTATCAGATATGGAGGATCGAACCTGACTCAGATGTATGCAAGGCGAGCACCTTCCTCACTGTATTCTCTCTCTCTCTCTCTCTCTCTCTCTCTCTCTCTCTCTCTCTCTCTCTCTCTCTCTTCTCTCTCTCTCTCTTCTCTCTCAAGTTTAAAGCAGTATATGCTGTGATGCTAATGAGGGGCACATTCTTATTTCAAATATTAGAAACCCCATCTGAACAAAGAAACCTCATTTTATTCTTTTGTTTTGTTTGGGGGCCACACCCGATATAGTGACGCTTAGGGGTTCCTCCTGGCTATTCGCTCAGAAATTGTTGTTGGCTTGGGGGACCATATGGGATGCCGGGAAATCAAACCGCGGTCTGTCCTAGGTTAGCACATGCTAGGCAGACACCCTACCGCTTGCGCCACTGCTCCAGCCCGAAACCTCATTTTAAATAGAATCCCAAGTGTCGCTTCTCTTCATAGGCACACTTTGTGCTTAAGAAAGATCCAGAACAGGGTGATACCAGGCTTTCTCAGTCAACAAATGCCTACTCAATATCAACAGCTCTACCAAATGTTCTTCTATTGTGAAACTGTCCCATCTCACCTGAGAGTCTCATATTTTCCTTAACATTTTTGTTGCCTTTCTATTTTGCTTATAAAACACACTTTATATCTATTGTCTATAGATTATATGGTAGCTGGAAGCCAACTGTGTTAACTTTCTTAAATGGAAAAATAGGGCATGAAAGAAACTCAATTACAAGAAATAAAAATACTATGCTCAGTACACATATTAAAAGCATGTGTTTATTTTATATAGGAAGATGAAGGACAAACGGCAGATTCTAGCAAAGGTAGAAAAGAGAAGGCTAACTAGTTCTATGACATTGACTCTAATTCTAAAACAATTATCCTGCCTCCAATGTAACCAATTCTCTTGGAAAACATTAGGGGATAAAATTGACTTCACCGATAATGCACTGTTCCTTGGAATAAGAACATAGAAAACTTTCTATTCCTTTACACTCCTTACCATATCCAACTCTGATCCTTGCCCTAATCCTTTTTAAATTAGTATATAAAATTGGCCAATGGACCAAGTTAAAATGTCATTATAGTTCTAGAAATAGCACCTTCAACAGTAGACTACCATGTAAAGGATAAGTTCGAGAGAAATAGATAAATTGAAGCAATTAAGAGGGATTTTGACTGCCTTAGATAAAAAAAATGTCAATAAATGTTAACTTGGAAAAGAAGCCAAGGGTCATTTTTACCCATTTCTTCAGTAACACTCTTCTATTACTATAAAAAAATATGGTTACTATGTCACTCTATTAAAATGCTAGGTTTTAATTAGAAGTATGAATTAATGAATATTTATAAAACATACACATTACTGAAAGAAATTATCCTTATGCTGATCTCTGCAAGTGAGGGTCAATCCAATTAAGATAAAATACATTCTAATTCACCTTTCTGTCATCTCAGCCTGGATAGTTTACCAACTAAATAGTGAAATCTCACTCTGTCAATTTACTACTAATCCATAGTTGAATTTTATTCCATTTTTATTGCCACCAAGATAATCTTTGTAATGTAGTCTGACTTCAAATTCTCCTTCATTCACATTCTACCATTCTTACTTTTTAAAATATCATTCCTTTGAAATGTTTATAGTAATAATTTTCCCTACCAACATACATTTGCATATTAGTCATAAAAGAATTCACAGAATTACATATAACTGGAGAAAGAGTTTATCAAGTATGGATTTCGCCTTGCACACTGCTGACCCAGGTTTGATCCCCATCTCCTACGTGGCACCTAAGTCATCCAGGGATGATACCTGAGATCAGAACCCAGAGTAAGCCCTAAGCATGTAAGGGTTTGTCCCCCAAACCAAAAACATTAAAAAATTTTTGTTTTATTTTATTTTCGGGTCACATCTGGCAGTGCTCAGGGATTACTCCTGGCTCTATGCTCAGATATCGCTTCTGACAGACTCAGGGGACCATATGGGATGCCGGGATTTGAACCATTGTCTTACTAAATACAAGGCAAATGCCTTACCTCCATGCTATCTCTCTGACCACCCAAAACATTAAAATTTTAAAAATATTTATCAGAAAGACAACAAATAGACAAATCTTCTACCCATGATTTTTAAAACTAAACTTGGAATATCTGTCCATTCTCCAGAAACACCAAAAGATGTAACATACACATCATTCCTCAAAACTTAGAAGAACAGAAATAGAAAAAATACAATTTAAAGAATAAAATAACTAAGATTGTGTTATCTCTTTGAAAGCTTTCAGCACACATAAAGGACAGACAAGACATGTAAAAATAAGGCATGCACAATAAACACCCAAATCTCTCAATAAATTTTCACGTTATAAATTTTAGTCCATTGAGGCCACAAAAGGCTGTAAGTTGAAAAATGATAATAATGGAGCACCATAGAAGTATCATTAATAATGACTAGGCCTCTATTCTGCCACTGCCTCTAACAAGCTTTGTAACTACAGTCAGATGATTTCACTTTCCTGTCTTAAATATCAGAATTGGATTATAAATTCACAGTGTGCATTTTCAATTTCAAAGCACCACAACTTTTTGGAAGCTCAAAATACTAGGTGAAAATATAAGAATATAACACATAGCTTCATTGTTATTATTATTCATACATATATCCTGTTATTGTTTGTATCCCATAAAAGATAACTTCCAATGTTTAGATAACCCTATAGTAAGATATAAACCGTGTATTCCTGAGTTTCTAATAGCTGTCAAAAATACAAGGGTGATGATGGAAATCATGGATTCTAAAATGATGACAGAATTTTTGTTATCAGTTAGGCCTGAAGCACTCTGGTGGAAACTCCCAAGGACACCCATATCCGAATTCCTGGAACCTGTAAAACGGTTAACTTATATGGTAAAAGGGATGTAACAGATAAGGCTTAATTAATTATGTACTGAGTTGGGGAGATTAGCCTGGATTTTCAAAGGTTCAATCTAACCACAAGAGCCCTTAAAACTCGACTGTTTGATAGCTGTAGTTATAGAGAAATGTGACTACTGAAGAGTTACTATTTCTGGCTTTGCAGATAAAGAAATCAAGCTATGAACCAGGAAATGTAAGAAACTTCTAGAAACTGCAAAAATAAAAATACACATTCTTGGGGCCAGAGCAATGGCACAGTGGTAGGGTGTTTGCCTTGAACATGGCTGACCCAGGACGGACCGCAGTTCGATCCCTCAGTGTTCCATATAGTCCCCTGAACCAAGAGGTTTTTCTGAGCACAGAGACAGGAGTAATCCCTGAGCATCACTGGGTGTGGCCCCAAAATACTATATTATATTTTAGCATACAAAATCATATGATTAAACATCTGTCTTATGTCATGTAATTGGTGGTAATATATAATATTAGCAATTGATAAATACTAGCTCTTGGTTTAGTATCTTCTACTATATCCATTAATTCTCAATGTAAAGCTATAAGGGAAAAATTATAATCATTACTAATTTTGTATGGGACTAATAGCTAAAATTAAAATTTTCACCTTTACACCGGTGGAATAAAAAATTTAATGTTGGGGCCGGGCGGTGGCCCTGGAGGTAAGGTGACTGCACTAACCTAGGGCGGACCGCGGTTCTATCCCCCGGTTCCCCATATGGTCCCACGTGCATGCCAGGAGCGACTTCTGAGCGAATAGCCAGGAGTAACCCCTGAGCGTCACCGGGTGTGGCCCAAAAACCAAAAAAAAAAAAAAAATTTAAGGTTATGCACAACTCTAGAAAATTAAGCCAGAATTTAAAGTTATACATTTCTTTCTCCACAACTGTGTTCTGGATCTGCTGTTTCAAGCAGATCGTGTTTGATAAAAGATTACTTACTTTTTTTCCTTTATAATTTGGCTAATGTTGAAAGTTGTGATTCATGAAAATACAAATGGCTATATTACAGAATCAACAGAAATATGGATAATCTACAGATTGAAGTTTAGAAGTCACAAGAGATATTCAAGTTGCCTGATTCCATAAATTTGAACATACTACAAAGGAATTTTTAACTTTTGTTCTATTAAAGAAGTCAGAAATCTTGTCAAGAGTCTTGCCACACAGTAAGATGGGCAAGAGAAAGGCCTGCATCAGAGAGACACTTAGCAGAACTCCCACTGGCCAAACAGCAGGAGTGTCCTTTTTGTCTCTGTTTGCTGAATGCTGCCCCACAGGCCAACTGAGAGACAGGTTCAGTGTTCTGCATGCAAAAACAGAAGTGAGATTTCTCTTTAGTCACCTACCAGATGGACACTGGTTTCTACCAAGGAGAAGCTCACATAAGGAAAATGTGAGAAAATGAAGCAGTAATATTGGAATAAACCAGGTATGAATAAAACTAATGATTCTGTGCTTAATAGTGTTATAACTGCTTCCTGTTTTGATATTTCATTTTTAACACACAGTATTTGATTTTATCCATGAATGAATCAGCCCATACAGCAAGTGGAGCCTAAAATTGATTCTTTAACCTCCTTTTAAAAAAAATTCTAGAAGTTAGCTTTTATCTCTAGGCCCAAATAAGTCCACACAACAGCAAACACTACCCATAAACTCTATACAAATTTTAAATTTGGGATCTATTTTAAAAAATTAATTATTTGTTTAAACATCGTGGTTTACAAGGATGTTCATAATACAGTTGGTTTTATTTTCACAAATGCCAAGTTGTTCATGATTGAGGTCCAGGCATATAAAGTAAAACTCCCAGTGCACATTTCCTGCCACAGTGGGCAGGTGCTTGTCTTGCATGAAGCAGATCTGGATTAAATTCCTGGCATCCCATATGGTTCCTTGAGCATATCAGAAATGATCTCTGAGAGAAGAGCCAGGAGTCAACACTGTGCCCCCTATCCCAAAATAAAAACACTGTAATGAATCTTAATGAAAACTGCCCAACACTGAGCAATTATATAACATTATTTACTAATGAAAGCAAATATAAGCCGTTAGCTTCAGGTTAGTAAAATCTCTGTTTACTCTAGCTTTTATTATTAATTTTCCTTGACATGCATATTAATCTTGAGCAAGACAGCTTATTTCTTTTTATTTTTTATACTTTGGCTTTTGGACCACATTCAGCTATGTTCTGGGCCTTATCTCTGTGACTCTGTACTTATGGTTCACTCATGGCAGTACTTTAAGGGTTATATATGGTGCCTGGGATCAAACCCAGAGTCAGCTACATGCAAATAAAATGCCCTTCCCCATGTATTATCACTATTAGCTTCTAAAACACCTAATTTCACACCAATCTCTCTTTTGTTTTTTGTTTTGAGGCCATACCCGGCAGCACTCAGGGGTTACTCCTGACTCTCCACTCAGAAAACTCTCCTGATAGGCTCAAAGGACCTTGTGGGATGCCGAGGATCGAACCTGGATCCTTCCTGGGTCAGCTGTGCATACAAAGCAAAAGCTCTGCCGCTGTGCTATCACTCCAGCCCCCAATCTCATTTTTAAATGATCAATTTTATTTTTTTCCTATTTCTGGAGAGTATGCTAACAATTTTTAATCATCCAACACCATAACATATGTATCATCCAGAAGTAAATAACAATTTATTAGGAGTGAGCTCAGTTAAATAATGGCTACTTAAAAAGTGATCATTTGTTATAGTCTCATAATCATAAAGGACATCATTTTGGAGATTAAGTTCATGTATCTGAATTATTTAAAACCACCTTAAAATTTTTCTTTGGCTTTTATATTTTAAAAACTACTGAACAAGATTTTGATAAATCAGGGTATATCTTCTTAAGATCACCAACTCTAGAATTTTACAACCAAAGCAGTAGAGCAATATGCTAAATAAGCAATGCATTCATAGTTATGTATCCTTATAAAAGAATACCTTTCACTATATTTACTATATTTACAATATTACTATATATTTACTATATTATACTAAGATATTTAGATAATGTAACACCTTATAAGTATATATATATATATATATATATATATATATATAGTAACTGATAACGTAAAGGCAAGTTATTTGAGCCCAATTTTAAGAGGACTGAATAAAATTAAATGAATCAGGAAAAGTCTTAATTTTTTGTCATGTGCTTTGCTTTTTCATCCCCAATTGAGTCAACATTTAAAAATAAATCTTGGGACCAGAACAATAGCACAGCGGTAAGGTGTTCGACATGCATGTGGCCGATCTCTGAGACAAACCTAGGTTTGATTCTTGCATCCCATATGGTCCCTCGACCCTGCCAGGAGCAATTTCTGAACACAGAGCCAGGAGTAACCTCTGAGTGTCACTGCATGTGGCGCAAAATCAAAATAAATGAGTAAATAAAGTGCCTAAACTTTTTTTAAAAAAATAAGTTTCTTGCCTGTGAAAATACCTGAATATTAAATTTTAGGAAGTATGCATTATAGAGTGTGCAAAAATATAACTAATGCTCATTTCTAATACTAGCACTGATTTACAGGAGCTACCAAAAGTATATTTATATCACTTTCATATGATCAATATGAAAATCTCATTCTCCTACAAAATAGAAAATGTGCTTGCCATCTAACTAGCTTTCTTTTTCTCAAAGCACAGAATTCCAATAATGCTTTTCCTGAGTTGATGGGTACTTTATCTCTTAGAAGCTCTCAGAAAATGCATCCCCATCTTTAGGTGAAGAATAATGGAGATTAGTTTCTGTGGAAGTTTTAAAACCCAAAATATGTAAAACACGAGCCCTGAGACAGATGAGTTCTTTGGCAAAGTCAAAAACTTCTCCTTCTTATAATATAAGCATGAAGCTTCAGAAGAAAAGGTACTAATCTTTTTTCTATACCAACATCAAGGAAAGAGGCTAGGTTATAAGGAAAATGTTAATAGTTGCTTTAAATGACAAAAGGATTACAATTTTTCTCCAAGAATACACATTATAAGATTTCCCCTAAGAATAGTAAGATTCTGATATCTTTTATTATCTTCATTGCAATTTTCTGTGCCTTACAAAATTTTTTAAACAAAGCCAAATTTAATTTTTTGGTGAAATAGTTATAAAAAAAGAATTAATAATAGTTATTTAGAGAAGCACTTTTCCCTGGATTATTAAAAAAAGAATATCAGGTATAGAAAGAGCTAAATGATTAAAGAACTATACAAATGAGAATAAGGAACAGGAAAGAAAATGATGATGTAAGGCAATGGGGACTAAAAGAAAACAGTCACTGCTGACATTAAGCAAAGGATCAGAGATAATTTACATACCTCAGGGCTTAGTGATGAAACCGAAGAAGAAGAACTAAGAGCTTCATGAATAACTAATTTTTTATACTATTTAGAAAATGATTACCCAGGAATAAAATAAAAATATGTTTAGGAATTCTAGCATGCTAGAATTTAAGTTATGGGGCCCGGGGGATAGCATGGAGGTAAGGCGTTTGCCTTTCATGCAAAAGGTCATCCGTTCGAATCCCAGTGCCACATATGGTCTCCCATGCCTGCCAGGAGCAATTACTGAGCATGGAGTCAGGAGTAACCCCTGAGCACTGCCGGGTGTGACCCAAATTATTAAATTATGACAAAATAACCAAGACCATACAATGGAGAGAGTATCTTCAACAAATGCTAACAGGATAGTTGCTTGCAAGACTGTGAACTGACCGGGATGGGAGAGGGACAAGAAGCCGACTGCAATCCAGCTAGTCCCATGTACAAAACACAAACAAAACAAACAAACAAATATATATATATATATATATATATATATATATATATATATATATATTGAATTTTAGGGCCAGACCCACCAGTGCTCAAGGGTTACTCCTGGCTCTGCACTAAGAAATCTCTTCTGGCAGTTTCAGGGGACCATATGGGATGCTGAGAATCCAACCGAAGTCTGTCCTGCGTCGGCTGCGTGCACGGCAAATGCACTGCCACTATGCTATCAATCTGGTCCCAATATACAAAAATATACTAAGGATGTAGAGGCAAGACCCCAAAAGAGAAAGTTCACTAAAAACAGCATATGTGAAATTTCTCATGATATTAATGTTAGAAATATTTAGAGAAACTTTCCCCCAAATAATAAGGAAATGAAATTAAAAGTAATTTTATTTATTTATTTATTTAATCAAGACTATATTAAAATGAAAAGGTTTTATTTAGTAAATAAAAATATATACAGAACAAAATTAAATCTACTGAAATTTCCAACAAAGAAGATATCCAACTTGTTGAAAGTTGAAAAGAAAATATCCAGCTTGTTTTCAACTTCTGAAAAGATAACATCCAATTTGTTGGATGTGGGTATCTTAAATCCAACAAATAGTAAATTTAAGATAAAAGGAACACAAGAAACTCATAAAACTAAAAACAACAATAACAAAAAATAACAGACAGAGATTAATACTTCTACAGGTGTATCATTATGGTCTAGATTTGCATTTGAGATGCAATTTAAGACCATAGTGAGGTACTACCTTAAACCTGTAAGAGCAATAAAAACTTGTAAAAGCAGCTATAAAAACAAGTATTGGGGATGTAAAGATCAAGGAACTCTAGTGAACTATTGGTAAAAATATAAATTGGAGTAATGATTTTGGAAAAAATAAATGTCTATTATGTTCAATATTAAATCTAACATATTCAACAAAGAATTCCTACAAATAAATACCTATAAATAAAGCTTGGTGCATTCAAACGCATTATATTGTAGGCTCAGAGACGTAGTATAAGAAGTAAGGCACTTACTTGAAGCTATTCCCAATTTGATCCTCAGCAATGTCAGATGTGAAGTCCTAAGCACAGAGTCAGGAAAAAAAGCCCTGAGTCCCTTGATTGCTACACCCACCCCCAAAAAAGCAAGAAAAATACTTTATACTTGAGAATGTCAGTTCTCTCCATAATGGTTATAAGTTCAACAACCTACATAGAGATTTACCAATCACAATCTCAATTCAACCAACTTTCTAACAGGGTCCCATGTGTTAATTAGCATGCTGATTTTAAAATTTACATAGAAATACAAAGTTCCAGGAATAATGAGAACAATTGCGAAGGAAAAAAATTATATAACATATATTGAAACTATGATGTACTGATATAATACTAGAAAACAGACTAACAAAAAATAGCATTTATAAATCTGATTATCGAAAACCATCTCTTCAAAATACTGAGATCAATTGATATTTCATTTACTTAAATTATTTATTCATTTATTTCTTTATATATTATAACAGATAACTGAATCAGATCAGAATTCTGTTAATAAGGAAGAGAGCAGGAGATGGTTGTTGGGGAAACAACCCAAACCATCTAAAAAGAATGTTTTTAAATTTAAATATTTTCCTTACTCTGTTACAATATATTTTCTTGTGAGAATTATATGGAGATTCAAGTGTAAAAACTCAAGAGATTGGTTTATCCACACTTTGGGTCTTATTTTAAAGAAATATGGAAGAAATAAATTCAATACAAATATTTATTTTTTGTTTGGGTTTTTTGTTTGTTTGCTTGTTTTTAGGTTTTTGGGTCCACACCCAGCAGCGCTCAGGAATTATTCCTGGATTTTGCACTCAGAAATCACTCCTGGCAGATGCAGGGATATGGGACGTTGGAATTTGAACCACCATCCATCGCCCTGGTAGGCCACGTGCAAAGCAAATGACCTACCGCTGTGCTATCTCTCTGGCCCCAAATATTTATTTTTAAATGCTTGATAGCTCAAATATTTCTGTGTAAATGATTCCATCTGCCATCCTTTCACAGTCACAGTATGGTGACAACTACTGACCTTTACACTTGACATCAATAAAATGAGTGGCAAATTCATTAGTTTCTTACTGTGTTGTATGCACTATGTCTAGCACTTACAGTGCAGGGAACTTGTTAAATTGTGTTAGCAAATATTGTAAGTACTACCATTCCCCTTTTATAGCCAGTAGTGAAGCAATATTGCTGATAAAGTTCTCTAAATTCAAAGATAACACACTTAGTGAATGGTGGTAGTCTTATTTGTGGCTATGTGTGTATATAATATTAAGAGGGTTCTTCTCATTATAATAAACTAATTCCTGATGCATATCAATATTTTTTCACAGCTACAATTATTTATCTCAGAGAAGCAACATTGATTCAATCAATAAATGACAAACAAAATAATATTATTGAACATTCTTAAAGTAAATAATAGCCCTTATTAGGCTGAAATTCACAAGACACAAGATAGACTGAGGAAATAATACCTATAAAAAAGGTCTTAGTTACTGCTTAGAACACTAACAAGGTTAAAGACTGATGTTTAGACAAATTCTACATGACTATATATATTGTTTTTAAAGGTCAGCAAATTAATTATAAAAATTCATATATAAATATATGTTTATATATAATTTTATATGTATATAAAACTTTGTAGGTATACAAATTATATAATCTTATACACATATACATTACATATAAGCCAGGAAGTAGTTCAGTTACTATGCTGCAAATTTTTGGTTACACTCATAAATACAATTTAAGTCAGGAAGCTAATCATAAAACAATTTTCATCATTTAAAGATAAAAAAGAATTGCTATTACATCACCCTATATACAACTCTAGAAATTTCTATTCCTATCCAAAAATCTATTAGCGAGTAATGAAATATTAATACCAAAATGCAGTTGCATCTTTGGCATATAACAAGTTTAAACCATTAGTAAATCATGTATTTATGCCAAAAAAAATCCAAGTATAGCACTCATTTGTTCTCTCTACTCCCATTACTGACTCAAAAGCTTGTTGGATTATTCTAAAAAATTATAACATTTTAAAATATCTGTAGACTACTTAGATTATGAAAAATAATCCTAGATTTTTGGTGTTCTTTTATTTTGGTGTTTCTAGTTTACTTCTTATAAGCCTAAGAAACATTTAAAAAAATCTCAAGTACTTCCCTAAACTTGGGTTTGCATATGAAATATTTCAATGTATATAATTTTCTTGTGTATTTGCAAACATAATACCTCACAAATGGCAAATATATTGCTGTTTTAGCAGCATTTCTGCTGCCAGCACCAGAGAATGAAGGGCTTCAGGAGGGAATCATTGAATTAAATGATTCACACTGGACTGCTCATGTTTTTTCCTACTAGGGAAACTCTTCACTTTCTTAATTCCCAAGTGAAATAAAAATCCCTTCTTTCTGTGCCAGACTTGCATTCTGAAGTGACTTAGGGATTTCTGAAATATATTCATATATTTATTTTATATACAATTATATTATATAAATATAATATATGATCATTATTTTATTATATAATTATTTATATTATATTATATATTATATAATTATATGATTATATTATGTAATATATAGTATAATTTATATAATTATCATATTATGTTGATATTATATAAATAATATACATATATTATATTTAATAAGTATATAATGTATATTATATTTTTATATTTTAGTATAGTATCTTTATATTTATAAACATATTTCTACATTTCTTTTATGGTAACATGAAAATTCTAACTCCAATAAATGTGAGTCACTATTAGAGGGGAATTCAAAAAATGGGGGGAGTATTTAAAATAGAAAACAAATATTTAGTAGTAGAAAAAGGTTCTAAAAAGTTAAAAAGGAATGAAGAAAATTGAACTTAGTGGTGGAATACAAAAAGAATATTTACAATAGCTTACATTTATTTACTAAATATAATATTTTAATAATCTTTATTTAAACTCCATGATTACAAATATGTTTGTAGTTGGGTTTCAATTATAAAAAAGGAACACCACCCCTTCACAAGTGCAACATCCCACCACCAATGGCCCCATCTCCCCCCTCCCCAACCCCGGCCTGCATTACAGGCATTCTACTCTCAATTATTAACATTGTCATGATAGTTGTTAGTGTTACCACTCTCTCTTTCCAGTCCTCATCTCTATTGTCTCTGGATATTAGTACAATAATGTCTTTTACTTTTCTTAAAATCCATATGAGTGATACTATTTTGTGTCTATCTCGCTCCCTCTGACTTATTTTACTACGCATAATAGTTTCCATGCCCTTCCATGTATAGGAAAATTTCGTTTTCTTTCCTATACAAGTCTTCATTTTCTTGATGGCTGCATAGTATTCCCTTGTGTATATGTACCACAGTTTCTTTAGCCACTTATCTGTTGTCAGGCATCTGGGTTGTTTCCAGATTCTGGCTACTGTAAATAGCACTACAATGAATATAGGTGTGAGGAAAGGATTTTTGAATTATATTTTTGTGTTCCTTAGGAGTGGTATAGCTGGATCATATGGGAGCTCAATTTCCAGGTTTTTTTATATTTAATATAATTTTTATTTTGACCATAGTGGCTTATATATTGTTGACAATAATATTTTATGTACATGTTAACTTAATATCAGGGGAATTCCCATCACTGAATTGTTCTCCCTACACATTCATTCCCATCCTACCTCCCATATCTTCCTCCCTCACCCCCGGGGCTGCAAGAATACATGGTCTCCTCTGTGCCTAACTTGCTATTTAGTGGTCTTACACCTGTTTGGTCTTGGTAGCTCTCTTATTTCCTCCTGTAACTGGGAGGCGGGACTAGATAAATAAAGTTACATGGTTTTGTTTGATGAAGAGAAAAGTAATAAACTGGGGTAAAAATCAAATACGCCAAAAATGGGCAGAGTCCTTCTAGAGGCTCTCATCATCAGTTTGAGAGATGAAGGGGAGAAAGGTGAATCACCCCAACAATACAAAAAGAAGTGTCAAAATATCCAGTAAGCACTCCAACAATAAAGGTAAGCACCACATAAAAGTCATGATCTTGAAATAAAAGCATGGCAGAGCACATAAAGAAAGAAAAGGAAGGAAGAAAATAAATATATAAATATAAATGAAGACAAATTCAATAACCACATCAAAACAATGAAATAAACAAAAACTAGATAAATAAATAAAAAAAATGGAGAAAAATTGTTTTGTGCTTTTTTATTCCCCTCTCCTACACAGGCACAGTAAATCTTGGGGTCATTCAAAGAGGAATTCCCTCGGTCTAAGAGCTACAGGATTTCTCCACCGTGGGAGAATATTGTCATGGGATTAACTATAGACTCCGTAAAGGTTCATTTACTCTCCCCTTGGTGCTTTCGTGCTGTTTGGAAAACTTCTGCTCCGTCCTGGGTGATAAAGTCAGACCTCTGTATCTAAAGATCTCGCATCTACACAAGTCAAGGGGTGGAACTTATGATGAAGTCTTTCTTTGTGATTCTAGAAGTTCTTCTCCCTCAGTGTCATTTTAATCCATCTTCTGTGGTTGATGGTCTTGGTCTTTGCCTTGATCCTAGGATGTTTCCAGAAGACCCATTCCGTTGTAATTTTCTCAGACAGACCTTTGGAAGTGGAGATCATGGTTGTTGTGCAGTGTTGCATTAAAAATACTCTGGAGTAAACACAACATTCTTCTTTTTTCTTTCTGCTTTAATCTCTTTATTTGGGGGGACGCTTCTTATTCTCTATCTTCTCTCTCTCAGTCTTTCTCTCTCTGTTCTCTGTTCTCTGAATAAACTTATATCTCTTTTCTGCTTATCTATATCTTCTCTTTGTATCTATCTTATTCTTCTCTGTCTAATCTACTGTACCTTCTTCTTCTCTGTATAACTATATTTCTTATTCTTATTCTCTATTAATCTCTCTGTCTGTGGGCCCTTTTCCTTATTCTCTTCGTCCCCGTCTCTCCCCATCTCTCTCTCTCCCTGGGCCCCTTCTGCCTGCTAGCCCTTTAGCTCTGCCTGTTCTCTAGCTCTGCCATTTTGCTCCGCCCCTTTCTAGGCTCCGCCCCTTTTATGCTTTCTCACCAACTGCCTTTCTCCAACTGTCACTTTCCAACTGTCACTGTCCCTTATCTCCTTTGGCCTCCCCTTCAAACTTTATTTATTTATTTATACATAATAAATACCATACATAAATATCAAATACACTACAGTGCAGGCCATAGCTCAAACTCTAGACTAGGGCTTTTTTTATTGGTCCCAGGATATATACAGTCCGGTCATGGTGCTATCAGCCAGTCATCTGTAGATCGCAATCTCGGCTTTTGGACAGACCAAAGGGTGACAAGTCTTTGGATTTTTAACAAGTGATGTTGGGACAACTGGTCATCCACATGCAAAAAAGTGAACCCGGACCTCCATCTAACACCATGCACAAGGTCAAATCTAGATGGATTAAAGACCTTGATAAATGTAATAGTTTCTAAATCATTATATGCTTTTCATATGTTTTTCAGAGTTTCTCCAGACACTTAGTAAAAAATTCCAGTGAAATAAACATTTAGCACCAAATATTCACATAGCAGAACACATATTTAATTAGGCATTAATATTATTGACATTTCCAAATAGTTCTTTATTGAATTAAATAGTATATCAGCAGGTCTGTCCTTACTTTTATTTATTTATTTGGGGGGGGGGATTTGGGGGCCACACCTGGTGATGCTCTAGGGTTACTCCTCAGGGGTTACTTAGGGGGTCACTCCTATGGGCTCAAAAATAGCTTCTGTTTTGGTGGACCATATGGGACGCTAGGGGATGGAACTTCAGTCCGTCCTGGATAGTAGCATGCAAGACAAATGCCCTACCACTGTGCTATCGCTCTGTTTCCCTTATTTTTAATTTTTATTTATATGTTATTACAGCTTAGGTTATTTGTTTACAATAAAACTAATATTCCTGGTCTTGTACAGAGTTACCTTAGATTAGACCTCAGTCTTTTTGAATCTATAAAGGATTTAACAGGCATATTGTAGAATAAAAAAATTGCATGGATTAATCACTATCTAATATCATGTCCTATCTACATGTATTTCTCTTCCTTTACCATCAAGATAAAAATTAATGTCTCCTCACTAAAGAACATTTCACCAAATTTAATCTTAGAACCTAATCACAAATCGCAGAATCTAATCACAAATCAAATTACAGGAACGAGTTCTTTAACTTTAGTATCATCTATTAAAATAAAAAAAAATATTGCTCATAATATATTTCTTTACATTTTGTCTAGTTTCATAAAATGACTCAAGCAACCAAACTATTAATGAATAGAAGAAATAAATAGAAATGTCTATTAACAAATTCATTTGAATAGTTTAATAAAATTAAATTAAAACACAATTGTAAGGAGTCTAGTAATAACTTTATATTTTATATAGTTATATTTTATATAATAACTTTTTCTAGACAAAAAACTTTACATTTCAATCATCTATCTTCATTATTTTATTGTCTTTTAACCCTTTTATAATTTTTGTCAACTTTCCACTTTGTACTTAAGTCCAAATAAAAATGAATCAATAAAGGCAATTAACTTCCCTATCAATAGTAGCAGTTATAAAAGTCAGGCATGACAATTTAAATCTGGTTAGTGCTTCAATGATTCTGTCTTCCATCCCCAAGAATCAGAGATCCCTAAGCCCCTTCAAAATGCAAGTCTGGCACAGATGGGAGGAATTTTTATTTCACTTGGGAACTAAGAAGGTGAAGAGTTTCCCTAGTGGAAAAAAACATAAGCAGTCCAGTGTGCACCATTTAATTCAATGATTCCCCCGTGATGCCCTTCATTCTCTGATATGGTGCTGACAGCAGAAATGCTGCTAAGACAGCGATATATTTGCCATTTGTGAGGTATTATGTTAGCAAATACATAAAGCCATGGAAAATGGAAGAAGGAAAAGAAATCAGGTTGTCTGGTGGCTCTCACTAGGATTTAGAATACTCATTTTAAGGGTGCAGGTGTATATTTCTATATGCCATTACAGTATGGGAACATTTTTTCATTCAACACTCTTCCATGCATAAAACAAATGCTAAATGTCAAGAAGAGTTTTTATATGCAAATTCTTTTTTCTTTTTTCCTATCTTTTCCCTTTTTGCCCTTTACTCTGCTTATTGACTTTTTATGGAAATTGCAGAGAAGAATGGAAAAAATACAAATTAAACTCTTCCTCACTACCCCACTTCCTATTTTCTCTCTTTGTCTTACTTTCTCCATAGTGCTCATGGTCTATTATTATTTATTACCAACACTACAGTAGGCACATAATAGAAAAAAGATCTGTTGATCAAGGAGTTGAAAAGTTACACTGTGATGTAGGCGTAAAATTAAGATTTTTAAAGTGTGCAAAAATAACGAAGAGTGGGAAGTTCTGGTCATAATTAGCTCCAGGGATGATTCTGAAAGCTGTGAAATTTTGTCGAAATTTACCATTTTTCTATTCTCTTTTTATGAACCACTGCTTTGGATCTACCTTTGTCTTTGCCTACCTACATTCCCATGATACTACATGCATTTAGATGGGGAAAGGAGTATGACTAGTATTTGATAAGTGCCCAGTCTATCTCAGCACTGCAAGGAAGATTCTATATATTTTATATGAACTCTATAATCATCCTATGAGGTCACAACTTTTACACAAATAAATTAAACTATAAAAATAAAACTGTAAAACTCAGTTATTACCATCATATCTGGAATAAGTCATGCCCTAATTTTCTGACACAAATGAAATACTTGATGAGAGCATAATTGCATATATATTTATTTTTATTTTTTAATTATTTTTTTTCTTTGGTTTTGGGGTCATACCCAGTGGTGCTCAGGGATTACTCCTGGCTCTCAGAAATAACTCCTGGCAGGCATGGGGAAGCATGTGGGATGCTGGGACTCAAACCAATGTTCGTTCCTGGGCTGGCTGCTTTCAAGGCAAATGCCCTACTGCTGTACTATCTCTTCCGCCCAATGGCACATTTATTGTACCCTCAGAATGCTGATACTTTCTGATGTAATACTCTACTTTCTACTATGAAAATCAACATGGAACAGACAATATGCACTTTTATATCAAGGTATTATAAGATGTATATATCTCATCAGACTATAAGCTAACATCAAAATCGCATACCAAAAGCATAGGATCTTTAGCATAAGAAATGAAATTAATGGAGGACCGGAGAGATAGTACAGCCATAGGGCATTTGCCTTGCATGCAGCCAACCTAGACAAACCCAGGTTTGATTCCTGGCATCTTAGATGATCCCCTGAGCCTTCCAGGAAATGTTTCTGAGTGCAGAGCTAGGAGTAACCCCTGAGCACCACCGAATGTGAACCAAAAACTGAAAGAAAAAAAAAAGAGAAGAAATAAATTAAATTAACATACTGTTGAATTGGTCTTTCAGTTATGTTATCTTTTCATTTTCTCGCGATACTTTTTCAATAATTAATCATATTAAAATAGTTTAATTGACTAAGTTGTCAGAACAAGTCAATAAGTCTCACAAACTAACTACAAGTCAAAACCTTGTAATATTCTTACAATGAGACGTAAACACACACCACATAAGCAAATACATACCCCAGAAAATGTAATTCAGGTAAGTGATATGGCTTAGACAGATGGAACCAAAATGAAAATAAAGCATAAAATCTTCATATTAAATAAATTATAAGTCAATCACAAAGTATAAAAATATAAAAGAACTTCGAAGTTAAACATATAAATTCATGTAAAGAGATCACATTCATAAATTGCATACACCAGTTAATTTAGCAACAACCACTAAAACATAACTTAAAAAGAAGATAAAGTAACATGATAACGGAGACTTTAAAGCACCAATGCCAGTGCGATACTTACAAAATGAATAAAAACTAAATAAAGATAGAGCAGAAATAGGGCCAAGGATAGAGCTGGCCTTACTATATCAAGCCTTTTCCATTCAAAAGTTAAAAATCATATACATCTTTATACATGAAGATGAAATGTTCAAAATTTAACCATATTTTAATAATATACTTAAAAGTGTGTTTTTCTTTGCTCAGATCATACATGGTCCAGTGTTCCAGTGACTACAACCACATAAAGCAAGCTTTACTATCTATACTACCTGTCTGACCAGATCAAACATTTCTAAAAGTTCACATAGAACCATACAACTCCCAAAATCACAACGAAATCTTGAGAAAAAAAAAAAGAAAAGAAAAAATGGGAAGCATCGCATTCCCAGAATTTAATCATTAGTACAAAGTTATAGTAATCAAAACTACATGTCACTAGAAAAAAGACAAACTCTCACAACAAAGAAAACAAACTAAGATCTTAGTTAGAAACCCTCAGAGAGGTATGGGTGACTTAATTAAAGGATGAGTGCAACCTTCTGGAGAGTGTCATGGTAAAAGAAGTGAGGGGAAAAAAAGTAAAAGACAAATACCATAGATTCCACTAGTATGTTGCTTAAAAAGAAACAAAGCTGTTCAATACAAAAACCCCTTCCTCACACCTATATTTATTGCAGCACCATTCACAATAGCCAGGCTCTGGAAACAACCAAGATGCCCTTCAACAGACGAATGGCTAAAGAAACTGTGGTACATATGCACAATGGAATATTATGCAGCTGTCAGGAGAGATGAAGTTATGAAATTTTCCTATACATGGATGTACATGGAATCTACCATGCTGAGTGAAATGAGTCAGAGGGAGAGAGAGAGATGTAGAATTGTCTCACTCATCTATGGGTTCTGAGAAAAATGTAAGTCATTTTTGCATCAATCCTCAGAGATAATGGGAGGAGGGCTGGAACTTCCAGCTCACTTCATGAAGCTCACCATAATTAGTGGTGAGTGCAGCTATAGAAATAACTACACAGAGAACTATCTTAATCATATTCACGAATCAGGGAACTGGAAAGCCTGTATGGAGTACAGGTGGGTGTGGGTTGAGAGGGAGGGAGATTTGGGACATTGGTGGTGGGGAACTTGACTGATGAAGGGGGTGTTAAAAAAAATTAAAGAAAAAAATAAAATCAAAAAAAAATAAAAGGAAAAAAAATAAGGCCTCCCAATTCTTACCACAGGCTGTGTTCTTCACACTGACTGTATAGAAAGAGGAGGTACAGTAAATGCACCCCATATACACCTCAACTCAGACCCTTGCCGGGTCTGTATTGAGAATTTAGGGGACAAAAAAAATCATCATGAATACAGTCTTTTCCATGATTTATCTGAATTTCGTTATTAAAATGTTTCTTCTTAAAAAGGGAAAAAAAGAAACAAAGCTGTGCACAGCGGTGTTTGCCTTGCAAGCAGCCAATCCAGGAACTAAGGTGGTTGGTTCGAATCCCAGTGTCCCACATGGTCCCCCGTGCCAGCCAGGAGTTATTTCTGCACATATAGCCAGAAGTAACCCCTGAGCATCACCATGTGTGGCCCAAACACCAAAAACAAAACAAAACAAAAAAAGAAACGATGCAAGGTATTAGACTGAAAATCCCCAAAGAAAACAAATCCTGAGGCAATAGAATCCTGGATTCTATTGATCAGAATAGATCAATAGAACTGGTAACACAAGACTTTGGAATGGCAACAGAAAGGCAAGAGAATTTGAGACACTGCTAGAGGCATCTTGACACACTGGTGGAGACCCTAGTAAGGTAGCACTGAATATGCAAAACAATGATTTCAATACTGTCATAAAATGTGATACCTCAGTAAGAAATAAATTTTCAAAACAATAATAGAAGTAGATCATATTATAGAATGTATTTAAAAGAAATTCTTCATGTTGTAAATAAGCACAAAGATTTAAAATAAATGAGTTTGAGATTCATCATAAACTAGAGAAAAATATAAAAAAGTAAACCAGAAGAAGTAAGTCAAGGAAGTAATAAAGAAAAACAAGTAAAACAGTGATGTTTTTAAAAAGAGACAAACATCTTATTGACAAAATTTTAAGTCTTGGTTAAAAAAAATAACATTTCCTGGGGCTGAAGTGGTGGCGCAAACCTTGCATGCACTAACTTTGAACAGACTGCTGTTCAATCCCCCGGCGTCCCATATGGTCCCCCAAGCCAGGAATGATTTCTGAGTACAGAGCCAGGAGTAACCCCTGAGCATCACTGGGTGTGGCCCAAAAACAAAACAACTCCCCCCAAATTTTCCTTTAAAAGAGAGAGAAATTAAGTACAAACACCCAAGAAATAATACAGAGAAGACAACCCAATTTAAAAAGTCAAAATAGCATGAAAATCGCTTAAAAGTACAATAAATTTTAAAATCTAATAAAATTAATATTATCCAAAGAAAATACAGTATAGTGATACTATCATTAATACAATGGCATAATTACTAACTTATTTAAATCTCATGAATAAAGAAAAGCTAAAAGAAATTCCTAATTAAACAGTTCCAGGTCTAAGTCCAGATGGTTCTAGGGGGAATTCTATCAGATCTTTAAGGCTCAAATCATTTTAATGCTACATCATTATTCCAGGTACAAAGAAAATGAAGAAATACTTCCACATTTTGGAGCTGAAGCTATAGTAAATGGATTTACCTTGTACACAGTCAACCCGGGTTTGATCTATGATCCATGTGGTTCCCTGAGCACCTCCAGGAGTAATTTTTTAGTGCAGATCCAGGAGTAATTCTGAGCAACTTTAGGTGTGACCCAACCTCTTATTCCCCCCCAAAGTACAAGATTGATATAAAAATACACTATTATATTAAACTTGAAATATGTATAGTGCAGGATAGATACTTTGTCTGCTTTTTAACACTATTTTATAGGCAACAGTGCAAGAAACTATAAAGATTCTTATAGACAGATATCACTTATTAATATCAATATAAATATAAAATTATTAACAAATTAAATCTGACAACCGAACTCTGCTTTTTGGATATTTATTCATTATGACCAAGTGAGATCTATTCCAGAAAACATATGAATAGATTAGAGTATCCATTAGTATAATACAGCATTTTCAAAACAACATGAGGTTTTAATACAACATGAGGTTTTCATTTTTCCTACCAAATTTTCAGTCCTATTTTAGTTTGATTTTTTTCTCATTTCTACTTTCATATCCTCTTCATTTTTATTTGTAGCTAGTTCAATTCTTTCCATTCTTTGAGTTCTATGGACATGTTTCAAATTTCTTTAAAGTCCAGGGGCCAGAGCAGTAGCACAGTGGTAGGGTATTTGGCTTACACACCACAGACCCAGGATGGACCCAGGTTCAATCCTCGGTATCCAATATGCTTCCTTATCCTGCCGGAGTGATTTCTGAGTGCAGAGCCAAGAGTAATGCCTGAGCACCACCAGATACGGGAAAGAAAGAAAGGGAAGGAAGAAAGGGGAAAAAGGAAGGAAGGAAGGAAGGAAGGAAGGAAGGAAGGAAGGAAAAAAAGAAGGAAGGAAGGAAGGAAGAAGAAAGGAGAGAGGGAAGAAGGGAGGGAGGGAAGGAGGAAGGAAGGAAGAAAATAAATTCCTTGGGTGGTCTGCTCATGCAGTTCCTGGGAGCCCAGGAAGTCATGTACAGGGAAAGTCAGCCAAAAATGTATATACATCTTTACCATAATGAAATATTTTTTTCACACACGTCAGCTTTAAGCCATTATCTTAGTATCTCATTTAACATGGAAATGAAAGGATATTTCAAATGAAAGGAACAAAATAGATGGATATAACTTCACTACTCCCTAACATTGTATTGAAGACTATTAAATATACAACTAGAAAATAAAGATCTCTGACTTTGATGGTTCTTAGGTTTGTTCTGTAGGTCCCTGAACTCTATTCCAAGACTCAGGAGGGTCACAAAGTCAATTTTTTCCTAATAATACTAAAATATTACTTAAATTTATTTATATTTGTATTGGTACAAAAAGCATAAGTTAAAGTTGCAAGGCTATAGCATCAAACTTTAATAGTGGTCATTATATTTTCATACTCAAACACTAAAGAAAAAAATTGCAATTTCATTTAAAATGCTGTTAACCCCCATAGGCACCAATTTTACCAAGTGAAGCTGTTTTTCCGTTGCATAGGCATATTAAATGGGAAATTACATTCAAACACATTCTTATCTTATAGAGATGGGAACACACAAATCTTTTAATACAGTAGGACTTTACACCCTGTACATTATCATAAAGACCTGGTTCATTGTTAAATAAGGAAGTTTGTAGAAGTGTCCCTCTATTTAAGGTATATATAAGAACCAGTCAATTAGATTATTGGACTTGTTCTAGCATCCCCATAGGCACCAATCTTGCTGAGAACTGTTCAATAAGAAATTTTGGTGAACGAGTCCCTCAGTTTAATGCTTATGTTTGAACCAGGTCACGGGGATTGTTGGACTTGTTCTTGCGACCCTCTTATGTGCTGATAACGCCAGGTGGCATTATTCCTTGTTTTAATGGGCACATTAAAATGGAAAATACTATATATACAAATAAGCTTTTATCAAATAGAGATGGGAACACACTAATCTTGTGGTGCAATGGAACCTTACAAACCCTGAACATTGACATGATGACCTGGCACAGGCCACAGAGGTTTTGGCATTTTTCCAGTCACCCCTGAACCAGGGAAGTCATCTATGAAATATTCAATGGTGTTTATAACATTGCCTGGAAGCCATCCTCTACTGGGGAAGACACTACTGCTGCACTGACATCGACTTACTTAAAAGTGTCTTCCCTTAACACTGAGAAGATTTAAACAACAACAATGACTTGCATACTGGACAGAGCTTTCTGCATTGCCTGTTAATTGTGAGATGAAATAATATGCCACTTAGCACCATCCTGACTTCAATGTGGGATGTGCAGAGGTGTGAGATCAACAGCAGAAACTGTGAAAAGTATAACTGTGTGGGCACTGCAGACAATGACCGGGATTGGACAAACTGGTTTGCCTGGAGCCTAGAAATGGTCTTCTGTCAGGAAATTTCAGGGGTAGGGTCTCCTTGTACTTAGGCCAAAGTTTTTCTTTTCCATGACCTCCATACTTTGGTGTGCCCATGAAAACGATAATTGCCATACTAACATATTCTTTTTACCAGACTTGCCTGCCCATTTTTATCCATTGTCTTTCAGTAACTATTATTAGTAACCATAATTAAGTCTTTGATCTAAAAGTTTGGCAAAATTGTATTCCTTTTCTTGGTTAAATATATAATGTTTAATGTATATGTATTGCATATATAACATGAATATATTGCATATATGTGTATGTATATACCACAACTTCTCTATAAGGTTTCTATACTTCCTTATTAAAAAAAATTATAAAAAAGTGCTGTGAAGCAATGAAAATCATTAATATTATTTTAATCTTGATATTTGAAAACATTTTTTAATATTCAATGTGGTAAGAGGGAAGTATTCATAAAGGACATGTGCTACATACCAAATTACGTTTATCATTTGTGTAACTGTTTCCTTTCTGAGCTGATTTAACACTTATTTCATGGAACACCATTTTCCCAAAAATAAAAATTGATAGATAAATTATAATTATTTAGATTAGCTATTAAACAGGCACTTTTATAGAAAGCGCACAAAGTGAACCTCAAGAAAAGAAATTAAGGGTCCGGGCGGTGGTGCTGGGGTTAAGGTGCCTGACTTGCCTGAGCTTGCCTAGGACGGACCACGGTTCGATCCCCTGGTTTCCCATATGGTCCCCCAAGCCAGGAGCGACTTCTGACTGCATAGCCAGGAGCAACCCCCTGAGCGTCACTGGGTGTGGCCCAAAAACAAACAAACAAAAAAAAAACAGAAAGAAAAGAAATTAATAGAATTTGCTTGAATCACAAACTTCAAGTTTTGGAAATTATTTAGCTACTGCCATGAGCTTGACAACTTTCCAGTAAAGTGTTTTGTAATTAGAAAAAAGTTAACATAAATACATATTATTTTTTATATTTTCTGATGAAATGTGTTAGCATCAAACACATGAACAACTCATTAATAATATTTCCTGGGCCCGGAGAAATAGCACAGCAGTGTTTGCCTTGCAAGCAGCCAATCCAGGACCAAAGGTGGTTGGTTCGAATCCATATGGTGCCCAGTGCCTGCCATGAGCTATTTCTGAGCAGACAGCCCAAAAACCAAAATAATAATAATAATAATAATAATGCCAATAGATAGATATATAATAGTTATTCACAGTTTAAAAACTGCCTATTTAAGCTTAAGGTTTAATATCACTGAGGCTATTAATTTTAGGAGAACATCAGAGAAGCATTATGATGTCAGGAGTCAATTTTCTTGTGTTATCATTTCAGTTACCATTTTCCATGACTTACACCCATTCTACCAAATCCCTAACCCCAGTTGGTAGGAAAGGGGGGCAACACAACAGAGAGAGAAAATTTTTAAATGAAGAAAGAAAATTTTATACTGTTTTCGAATATAATGACATTCTAAAGTAGTGGGGATGGTATTTCAACATACTAATTCTGGGGAAACAGTTCAGTCCATACACATTATAAATGTTAGAGTAAAGGAATATCATGAGTCAATACTTCTAAAAAATATATAAAAGGAATCAATAATAAAGAGAAGTAAGAGTTCTTCACTATAATATCAATATAATATCGCTGAAATATCAAAATTTCTCCATAAACAATAAAAAACAGAAACAGGGAAAAGGCATATTTAATAACAGAGGTTTCAACATTGACATTAGCAGGACAATAACTAAAGTTCCAATGCTAACATTAATAGGACCAATTGCTATTTTATAACTACAGTTATAATGCTGAAATCACATCAATATTATGATGTTTCTGGCAAAAATATACTACTTAATCATGTGGAAACATTAGATAAATCTAAAGTGAGGGACTCTACAAATCAACTGGCCAATATGCTTAGAAAATATCTAAGTCACAAGGCAAAGCAGATTGAAAAACATTTCCTATTTTTAAATAGAATATTAGAAAGACATAACACAAATGCAAGGTGTGAGTTTGGTTTGGATGCTAGCCCAGAACTGCTTTAAAGTTATGAAAGATATTATTGGGATAACTGTTGAAATACAGTGTTGATATTACAAAATAATAATATTGTATGAATTTTAATTTCCTGATTTTAGTATTGCAATATATAACAGATGGTCTTGGTTCTTGGGAAATACATACTAAAGTATCTAAGAATAAGATCATAAGATTGAGAAAAAACCTATTTTATTATACATATATGCATACAATTGCTCTTTCCTCTAAGTAGCAATTGTTGACTTTGTAAACTTAGCCTGCATATTATGTAATTACACTGTATTGGGAAAAATTTGGAGGACAAATTATAAATTAGAAAGAGTTTAAGAAGAAGATGCATTTTAAGGCATTAATCAGGTGAAAAGAGATT
>PVKC010003260.1:0-39684 GCA_004027635.1 Crocidura indochinensis
CCGATGACCTTTTGTATGAAAGGCAAACGCCTTACCTCCATGCTATCTCCCGGGCCCCCTTTTTTTTGTTTGTTTGTTTTGTTTTTGTTTTTGGGCCACACCCGGTGACACTCAGGGGTTACTCCTGGCTATTCGCTCAGAAGTCGCTCCTGGCAGGCACGGGGGACCATATGGGGAACCGGGGAATTGAACTGCGGTCTGTACTAGGTTAGCGCAGACAAGGCAGGCACCTTATCTCCAGCGCCACCATCCGGCCCCCACAAACTTTTCTTATGCCAGATTTACAGAAAAAAATTTTAATTTTCCCCTATTGTTTGTAATAAAATTGTGGTAAATAGATTTAACTATATGAGGCAAGATCATTCAAGTCCCATGTTGTTGAAAGGTATTATTTTGAGTGGGTACTGGACCTTGTCAAATGATTTCTCTACAAGAATTGCTATGGCCATAGGATCTATTAATTTTATTTGGTGTATTATATTTATGGACTTGCAATTATCAAACCATTCTTACATCTCTGAGATGATCTACTTAGTCATGGTGTATGACCCTCTTTATAAATTGCCAGTTGTTGAGGATCTTTGCCTCTGTATTCATCAAGATTATCAGCCTGAAATTGCCCTTTTTATGATGTTTTTGCTTTTGGTATCAAGGTGATGTTAACTACATAGAAAGAGTTAGGGAGAGTTTCTGCTTCTACAATTTCTTGCATGAATCTGAAAAGGATTGACAGCAGTTCCTCTTTGAATGTTTGAAAGAATTCACTAGTGAATGCATCTGGGCCTGGGTTTTTAGTTTGATAAGACTTTCAAATTGCCATTTTACTTTTTCTAAAGTAATAGGTCTGTTTACGTATTCCAGATGATTTTGTTGTAAACTTGGGGGTTATATGAGTCTAAGAATTTACTCATTTCTTTCAGGATCTCCTTCTGTGACATAAAGATTATCGAAATCATCTTTAATTAGCCTTTGAATTTCTGTAGTATCTTTTTTGACATCACCCTCTTTAATTTCTGCTTTGGTTTATTGGGGCTCTTTTTTTAGAATCTTGTCAATAAATCATTTATTTATTTAAATAATGTATTTAAACACAGTGATTACAAACATAATTGTAGTTGCATTTCAGTCATAACAAGAACACTACTCTTCACCATGCAATCGCCAATGTCCCCATCTCTTCTCTCTCCACCCCCTGCCTGTATTCTAGACAGGCTTTCTACATCCCTCAACTCACTGACAATGTTATGATAGGTTTATTGGGGTTCTATTTCTCTGTTTGTGAGCCTTGTTAATCATTTATTGATCTTATATTTTTTTCAAAGAACCATCTCTTGCTTTCAGTGATATTGTGGACTGCTTTTTCAGTGTCTGATTCATTAATTTCTTTTCTAAGTTTTATTATATCCTTCTGCCTGCCTGCTTTTGGCTCATTTGTTGGCCATTTGTCAATATCTTAAGTCCCGCCATTAAGTTATTTATGTAGGTTCTTTCCTCATGATAAATGCTTGTGAGGTGAACACAATATCTTCTTAATACTGGCTTTCCTGTTTGCCAGAAATTGTGATCATTCATATCTTCATTCCCATTTTTTCCTGGAACCTTTTGATTTTATCTCTGACCCACTGATTGGTTACTAGGGAGCTGTTTAATTTCCAGGTGTTCAAGTTATTGATATATTTCAATTTGTAATTCACTTCAATTTTTTGCATATCATGGCCTGAGAAGATATTTGACAGAATGTCTATCCTCTTGATTTTAAGGAGGTATATATATATATACATACATACATATATATGTATATATATATACATACATATATATACATATATATATACATATATATATATATATGGCTTTTTGGGCCACACTTGTTTGATGCTCAGGGGTTACTCCTGGCTAAGAGCTCAGAAATCGCCCCGGCTTAGGGGAACCATATGGGATGCCGGGGGATCGAACCGCGGCCCTTCCTTGGCTAGTGCTTACAAGGCAGACACCTTACTTCTAGCTCCACCTAGCCTGCCCCAGGAGCTATATTTTGTTGTCAATCATATAGTATATCTTAAAGAATGTCCATTTGTATTGAAGAAAATAGTTATTCAGATTTGGGGAATGAAATGCACTATATTTATATAAATATATATATATATATCTACATGTATGCATATACTTTAATCCCCTATTTTACATTTCTTCTTACAAAGAATTTATAGCTTTATTCATCAGTGATGGAGTGGTGTTGAAATTTCCAATTAGTATTGTATTGTATGTCTATTCATGTCTATTGCTATTCAAGTGTATTAGTAGCTGTTTTAATTATTTTAATAGTATTTCATTGGGTGCATCTTATGTTTAGGAGTGTGAACTTTCCTTGATGTAAATTTCACTTGATTATTATGAATGGCTTTTTCTGTCTCTTATAACCTGGAGTTATTTTTTTATTTAATCCTGAAGTCAAGTCATCTAATTTTGTTTTGCCTCACCAGCCAGATTTGTTTGCTTAAGGCATTGTTTACTAATTTTTCACTTTGATTTTGTGTTTGTTCTGATTACTCAAATTTGTTTCTTTTTTGTTTTTGTTTTTTTGTTTTTTGGGTCACACCAGGCAGTGCTCAGGGGTTACTCCTGGCTCCATGCTCAGAAATTGCTCCTGGCAGGCACGGGGGACCATATGGGGTCAAATTTGTTTCTTGCATACAAAAATACGTTGGATAAAATTTTCTGATACATTTGCCACTGTGTATCTTAATGCTGCAGTTAGCCTATTGACAATGAGAGAAATTTGTGTTGGAACGTTTTATGCTGTGGTTTTGATAGAAATTTAGAGCTTTTGTTTTAAGCTTTTATTTTAAAGTGTGTTTTGAGTCTGTAAAGTTCCTGATCTCTTGTTTATCCATGATGGTTTATATCCTTCCTTCAAATCTGAATGAGAGTAGCTGCAAAAGTTATTCTTGGTGAGGTATTCATTTTGTTCAGTTTTTTCACTATTATTTTACATTGCTTTCAGTACTGAAAATTTGCCTTTTATAAATCGTCAGTAAATCTTAATCATGCTCCTTTGTATGTAAATTCTGCTTTTGATCTTATTGCTTTCAGTATTATCTTTATGATTTTCATCATTGTGACTGGAATGTGCCTTGATTTTATTATGACCTTTTTAGCTGGTACTCTTTGGGTGTCTCAGTTGTTGTGCCAGCCATTTTCAGTTCTGGGGCCTTCTAAGTAAAAGTATCTTTGAGTGATGCTTCTTCATAAGATTTTTAAAGTGTTGTAGTGGTGCTCATTGTCTAAAATAAATCACTTTTGTGAGACAAAATAGAGTGGTCACATTCCCCTCAGAGTATACTGACCTAGAGGAAAAGTGGCTCTTCTGAGATAAAGAGGACCCTACTACTGCACTGCTTAATTTTATGTCTGACTTGGAACTTTCTGCCTGACTTTCCTGGGACTATGGCTAAGTAGAGCCCATCTGGGATGGATGGGAGACCCCTTCCCATGTCCTGGCACATCTCTTTTCCTTGGGACACATATTCTGGGGTACAAATGGCTCTTCTGAGTTAAGGAAGACGCTTCTGTCAGTCTGTTTGTTTGCATTACTTTCTTGGAACTGTGTGGCTGGGAAAGTAAAAGCCATATAGTGTAGCCAAAAGTAATTGTCCTAGAACATTTCTTTCCTTTGGGATACACTGACTTGGGCTTAAAATGGTTCTTTTGAGTCAAAGAAGACTCTGTTACCAGTCTGTCTGCCTCAGCAATTCTTGGAACTGCTGATGGGTATAACCCAGCTAGGGTTTCTTGAGAGACCACTCCCCTTGTTCGGGCACTTTTATTTCCCTTGGGGCAGACTGAACTAGGATAAAAATTGCTCTTCTTAGTCAAAAGAATCCCACTGTTGATTTGTCTGTTTTAATTTCTTGGAACTGTATGTCTGGATAGAACTCAATGGGGTGGCTAAAAGATCGGTCTCCTTGTCCTGGTGCTTCTTTTTCCTTCTAGTACACTGACCTGGGGTGCAAATGTACCATAACTTTTCAGGGCTTGGTTTTTACCTCTTGAGAGTAGGGTAAGTCTAGGGAGATGGATGAATGCAAACATGAAGACTGAATTTGTACAGGAACTTTAATGAATACCTTTATCATTAAAATCAGAAGTTCATTTCTTTTTTATTTTTTGGGGGGGGTCACACCCGGCAGTGCTCAGGGGTTACTCCTGGCTCCATGCTCAGAAATTGCTCCTGGCAGGCACAGGGGACCATATGGGGCACCGGAATTCGAACCGATGACCTTTTGCATGAAAGGCAAATGCCTTACCTCCATGCTATCTCCCAGGCCCCAGAAGTTCATTTCTTAGTCTAACTTAGAAAGATCAATGAGAAAGATATCTCCTTAAAATTTTATCTTGTAGAGACTGTCGAGGTGGCGCTAGAGGTAAGGTGTCTGCCTTGCAAGCACTAGCCCAACCTTCAGGTTAGCTCTCTGCCCCACACTGTTTTAATAAAGAAAAATATAGTGTTATTTCAAACCTTTCTGAGTACTATGTGTTTGGAACATATTTTTAATACATATGTATTTTATGTAACCTGAAATTATATCCTTTAGCTTTATTTCTTACAATTGAATGCCATTAATTAACGGAATTATGAATGAATATGTCTTTAAAATTAGAATGGAGTGTTGTGTGGGAAGAGCAAAAGGCAACAGATGTGAAAATACCAAAAGGAAGCAATATTTAAATGAGATATTTTACATTTTAAAGAGCATGTTTTTAGAATTGAGACATTTTATGTTGCATTTTATATTATAATAAATAAGTCTTATAGGGAGCCGGGAGGTGGCGCAGGAGGTAAGGTGCCTGCTGCCTTGCCTGCGCTAGCCTAGGACGAACCACGGTTCGATCCGCCGGTTCCCATATGGTCCCCCGTGCCTGCCAGGAGCAACTTCTGAGTGCATAGCCAGGAGTGACCCCTGAGCGTCACTGGATGTGGCCCAAAAACAAAACAAAACAAAACTAAACTAAATAAATAAATAAACAAGTCTTATATAAAGTATAAATGATGTTTGAAAAAGTAAATGAACATTATCAATTTAAGGTAATAGGTATTTTTAGAATTAGAAGTTTTGATTAAATAACTTCTGCCAATAAAGTAGTGGTGGAAGAGGTCCTTCATAAAGATAATAAGGAAAAAATATATTTCTTGTAGTTAGGGAAAAACTGTAATTTTAGTGACACTTGAGAAAGACAAAGGACGGTATTATAATTGATTAGATATGCTAAAGAGGGAAGACTATCTTTCCAGGGCTTCTCAGGGTAAAAGGCATGAGTTAGCAAGTACAAGATCTACAGTAAAACTATCTTAACAAAAACACTCAGAAAAAATATTTTCAATAAACATTAGATAAATATATAATGAATTTATTTATGGATGCTAAGAATTAGTTATCTTTCAGAATATAATGAAATCCAAAGATGTATAGAAATGCTGAAAAAATATTTTCAGTGGAAAAGATTTTCTAGGGAATGAGTGAGAATTGGATCCCTTAAATAAAAGACTGAAATAATCCAGACCTCAACAACTATGGAAACCTCTTACCCCTTTATAAAAAGAGAAAATGATAGAGTTTGGCTAAGCAATTGCCACAGTCAGAGATTTTTAAAGGCATTTAAAACACTGATTTAAATAAATCTTTATGTATTTGTGATATAGGAAGACTCCAAATAGTTTCCCCAATGTTCTTGCATATTTAAATGTACAGCCCGATTATTCCACTCATATTAAGCAGACTTATAAGTGAAACAGTAGAATATAATAAAAATTACAAGGTAAGAAATTCTGGCACACTGAAGTAATCATTACTTCTAACTTGCTGTTTTTGCAACATTTATCCTGATGAAAAATAGAAGTTATATTGAAGGGCGTTCTAGCAAACCTATGGATCATTTCTTAAAATGAGAAACTTATGTTATTTGTCAATACTCAGCATCTACTTGGCAATAATGTGATTAATCAGGATGTTTTACAAGCCAATCTTTCAGATGAAGGAAGCCCTTGCTGGCATTTTGCCTGCATCAAATTGTGAGACATCAAGTCAGAAAGGCCCAGATATCCTGCTCTTGACATTCTTTCCTGCAAAACAGTGTGAGATTATTGCTACACATTACTATTTAAATAGTTAAATTTTAGGGTGATGTGTTAGATAGTGTTAGGTGACATAAATTATTTATATCTAATATTATGGATGATGCCAAATAAATATCTAACAGAATAAAATTAGACAAGTTAGAAGGAATTTGAAAATAGTAAAAATTCAAGATCAAATTTCTTTGAAAAAGTTAATAGTAACATGATGTCATATAGAATAATAGCAATAAAATTGAAACCGAAATGATACATTGAAATAAATAAAGGATGTTTGCTTAATAGTTGCAGAAACTTTAGGAATAGTCATTCATAAAAATGTAAAAAGTAAAAAATATATATTATAACTAGTTGGGTAGCATAGACCCACAATATTTTGAAGAATACTTCTAATATTTTCATGATTTTCTTATATTACTATGTGAGAGGAATAAGAAAAGAAATAAGAAACAAGCAGTAAAAAAATCCTCTTATATAAAATAGCAAGAAAGTAATAATTCTTAAACAAGAAGGTTTTACATTTGTAATTAATTCTAAAAACTAACAAATGGATTTTAGACAAATAAAATAGTATTTTATGTTTGAAAGGCATAACCTAAGCGCAAAGCAAAATGCTGCTATGGAGCATTCTATGAAGTTTTTGGTATTAAATAAGACACCTCATAGAATCAGTAAATGAAAAGAAGTTCGAAGTTTGAGTTTAGTTCATTACTTTTGTTTCTCTATGAATTACATATGAGAAAATTGTCATTTTTCTTTCTATAACTTACCCCACATAGTATTATACTCTAAAGTCTATCTATATATTTCATCAATCTCGTGTTCTTTTTTTTTTTTTTTTTTTGGTTTTAGGGTCACACCCGGCATCGCTCAAGGGTTACTCCTGGCTCTATGCTCAGAAATCGCTCCTGGCAGGCTCGGGGGAACCATATGGGATGCCAGGATTCGAACTGATGACCTGCATGAAAGGCAAATGCCTTACCCTCCATGCTATCTCTCTGACCCCAATCTTGTGTTCTTTACTCAAGACACAGATAACTTTTTTTTTAATCTTGGCTGTTGTTAATGTTGTGAATAGAATAGCATGGAGGTGCTTATAGTTCTTAGATTTATGTTTTTGTAATCTTTGACTTAATACCAAAGAGCAGTACAGCTGAATCAAATAGAAGCCTGCAGGCAGGCTATGCTGGTGAATGGTAGTTTGGGGTCACTGATAAAGAGATCACACTAGTGGGAAGATTATGTGTTTGAGCATTTTCTGCCTTAAATTAGTGTGTTATGAACAATGTGATATCATGGCATTATAATGAAAATTATATAGATAAAACAATGTTCCTCATAATATTTACAGAAAACTTACTACCAGAAGTTATAGAATATTAATTTTTCTAAATATATAAAATTGTAATGAAAATACTATAGTCAATCCAAAGTAAAAAGCAGTTGTTGGAGCTCCAAATACCTAATCAGGTTGGGAAAATGTACCCTATACCTCAGACTCTTTTGTAAAATAAATGGTCTGTTAAAAAAATCCAGAACTGTGTAAAGGGGAACAAGGTAAGTCGTTTATAGCTACTAGCTTCTTCCCTACAGTGATTTTCTTGGTGAAAATGAAATATTTTCTGAATAAAAAACAAAATGTTGAGTTCTTTATAGATTTCAAAAACCTAATTTCTGATGCAAGAATTATTTTATTAAATTATTTTGTTAGACTATTCATTAAAATTTATTAAATTATTCATTAAACTCGAAGGAGACATTCAACTAGATACTAAGAAAGTAAGAGCTTGAACAGATATTGGTACTAGAAATCTTTCCTCTTCTATCTGTTCTTTGTGCTTTGAGAGAATCACATAGAAGACATCCTTTTAAACTATTTTATAAAACTATCTTCAAGAAACATTGCCAACCTATACTTAAGTAAAAAGTATTGAGTAAATTCTATAATCTTGTTAGAATTCTACTGAGTCCTTTAGGCTGGAGAGATAGCACAGCAGTAGGGGGTTTGGTTTGCATGCAGCCGAACCAGGACAGAAAGTGGTTGGAATCCCTGCATCCTGGCATCCCATATGGTTCCCAGAGCCTGCCAGTAGTGATTTCTGAGTGCAGAGCCAGGAGTAATCTCTGAGCGCCATGGTCATATGATATCAGAAAGTCTGATACCAATTGTTAAGCAAAATTGGAACACAATAATATATTTGCAGGAAGAAACTGGTTTTCTTAGCTTGAGATTTAACTACATAAAATCAGATTAAGCTGTTTTAAATATAAACTTTATGGAATATTTTATTATTGTCTTATTTAGGCAGATTAAGAATACAATTATATGTCATTAATAGAAGGAATTAATTATATAAAATTCATAGTGTGTTCAGTTTCCATTTTTGACAAAGCATGTAAGTCAAGATAAAATTCAAAGTATTAAAATTTAGAAGAAATAGGTCTAAGTAACCTTCTCCAAAACTGCTTGAATAAATCTCGGATAGCTCTCTTGTGTTGGTGTATTCTTTTTTCATTATATAGTAGGCATGCCAGAATAATTTTTTCTTACCAAAATCTGTTTATAAATTTTATTTTCTTCATTGAAAAAAATTAACATATTTAGTTATTTTATCATATATTTAACTTCCTTGAAATTAACTAGCCAACTCAAGCTTATAGAGGTGCTCAGGGGATCAGTGAGATGCCAGACTACCCTACCAGCTGTACTTTTGCTCTGGCCCCATTTTTATTTAAAAATAAACCATTTTTATCTGAATTGTGAACATATTCTATATTATACAACGTAAAATTTATATATTTAAGTATTTTACATATTTTATCTTAACTGTTCAAACATCAATCAACATATACTTTAGAGGCAGAAACTCACCTTTTTAGTAAAAAATTTCTAGCTTTTCAAATAACTCCTAATTTCTACCTAGTAACTGTTCAAAATAAATATTGAATAAACCAGTAAATAAAAGTATAAGAATAAATGGATAAATCAATATTTCCTGTTAATTTGGAGTAGAAATAATGGTAGTGTGAATGTTAAAAGAAAGGTATAGCAAAAAAAAAAAAAAAGAAAGGTATAGCAATAAATAGTCTGTTCAGATTATTAAAATTCATTTTTATTTTAAGCTATTGCAAAAAGTATAGTAACAACAAAATTTGGAGTTTTTTCATATTTCTTATAATGTAACTTGGGCATTGGATAGCTGTGTGTATACATTTTAAAGTTATTTTTTGTTGTTTATGCTCTTGAAATTCATAGCAATAATTGAAACTGCTGGGTAATATAGTTGTATTTTTATTTTATTTTATTTTTTTGTTTTTGGTTTTTGGGCCATACCCAGTGATGCTCAGGGGTTACTCCTGGCTATGCTCTCAGAAGTCGCCCCTGGCCTGGGGGACCATATGGGGCACAAGGGATCGAACCGCGGTTCGTCCAAGGCTAGAGCGGTAAGGCAGGCACCTTACCTCCAGCGCCACCGCCCGACCCCTATTTTTAATTATTTTAATTAATTATTCATCTTATGTATGTACATATGTGTTTGTTCTTAAAGTTCACCTAAGAGAAAGCAGAAATGTCTAATACATCTTGTCTCTATCTTGCATATTGTGTAATAGGTATACTCATCTATTTCATTAATATGAGCCCCTGTCTTTATTCCAATGCCATGCTGTTTTAATGGCTAGAGCTTTATAATACAGTTTGAAGTAATAGAAAGTGGTGACTTCATCTTTTTTTTTTCCAAGAATTTTTAGCACTTTGCGTGGACATTTACTAATCATTTGAAATTAAGAAGTGTTTTAATTCTTTGAAAATGGCATGTGTATCCCTATAAAAATTGTGTTATATTTATATACTGCTTTGAGAGGTATTGTTATTTTAAAGATGTTAGTTCTCCCAATCCAAGATTGGGATTTGCTTCTACTTGAAATGGTGTTTTGGAGTTTTTATTGTACAGGTATTTTACCCCATTAATTATATAAATTTACAAGGCACTTCTGAATGGGTTTTTTTTTTAAAAAAAATCTTTCTTCTCTTTCATTATATTTTATAGATTTTATTATTTTACATATTTTATGCATATTAATTTTGTAGCCTGCACTTTATGTAAAAATCTATTTTTTAAGAAAGAATGTTAGGAGGTCTTTGGATTTTCTAATATAGTATTATATCATCTGCAGAGTCAGATTTTAATTTCTTCCTTTCTTTCTTTTTTTTTTAAATTTTTGATTATGAGAACAAAGCTGCAAAGAAATAGGACAAGGTAAGGTTACAGTGGAAGGGCAATCACTTATAACATAATTCTCAGAAGAATTCCCCTTGCTGATATGTTAATTTGAACTTTCGGCCAACGAACATTAAAATAAATAAAACAGAATCCATGTACAATTATTTTGTCCTTCAAGTCTCCAGATTATAATATTATAATTATAATATTATATAATTATATACATTATAATGTTTTTAACAGCACATAAGGCTATATAAAGCCATAAAACTTATGTGACTCCTTAAACATTAGAGGCATAGTATTTTTTAACATTTCCATGTACATGCATATTAGTTTAAGTTAACCTCAAAAATTTAAGTGGGTTTTTTGTAAGGATTAGAGTCAAAGGAGCACAGTAAAAATGGTGTTAGGGTGGCAATTGTTGTTTGCATAGGCCCAACAAAATATGAGGGGCATGGAAAGAAATAACCTTGGCCTAAATACAAAGAGACCCTACCCCTGAAGTTTCCTGGCATAAGACCAACTCTAGGCTCCAGGCAAGCTAGATCATCCAATCCAAGACATTGTAGTGCCAACACACTTTTATTTTTTACACAGTCTCTGTTGTTGGTATCATGTTTCTGTATCAAAGATCCTTGAATCTACATATCCTGCATTGAAGTCAGGATGTGGAGCGTCCTCCTGCCTCACCTCATAATTAAAGGACAATGCACGAAGCCCTATCCTGTAAGCAGGTCCTTGTTAGTCTTCTCAGTGTTAAGGAAAGACTCTTCTGAGCACTTCGATGTCTGAGCAGTGGTAGGGTCTTCCGTGAGAAAGGATTGCTTCCTGGTGATGTTATAGAGAACTTGGATGTTTTGTGGATGGCTTCCATGGTTCAGAGGTGAATGGATAATGCCCTTTCTTCTGAGGTCTGTGCCAGGTCATTATGTCAGTGTTCAGGGTATAAGGTCCCTTTACACTACAAGATTTGTGTGTTCAAATCTCTATTAGATAAGATCTTATTTGTATGTATAGTATTTTCCCATTTTAATGTGCCTATGCAAAAAAGGAACAATGCCATGTGGTGTTATTGGCAAATATGGGGAGCACAAGAACAAGTCCAACAAATCCAATGACATGATTCAATCAAAAGCATAACTGGGGGACTCTATCACCAAAATTCCTTATAGAACAGCTCATAAAGAGAAGATAAAAAGTGGTTATAACCGTCTCTGTCAAGAGAATATTTAGTAAGATTTATAGATGTCAAAGAGAAAAACACAGAGAATATTCTAAAGAAATACGTGTCCATTGTATGTCTTTTGAAATAGTTCAGGGTTGTTAAACACAATGCATTGTCTTGGTCTGTGATTAGAATTGTGCAGTACTAAAGTTAAAAAGAGTAATGTGGGTTAGTGATGTTTGGGAGAGTAAGAGTAAAGGAGTAAAAAATAAGATTTGTAGGGGAGTGGGAAAGGGCAGAATGCAAATAGACATTCTGAATACACAAACAATAACATAAGGATGGGGAATACTCTTAATATATGCAGTGCGCACAGGGGCACTAGTGCCCCCCACGCGGTTTGCACTCCAGAAGGCCTGGAGGCCAGGGGCCTAAGAGGGGACAGCTAGGAGCCTATCAAGGCCCCCAGCACACCCAAGTTAGAGAGAAGGCCTTCCACATGGGGCTTCCCCAAACCCCATGCTGGGTAGACCCTGCTTCCAGCTCAAGAGAGGATAGATAGAGCAACTTCTTCCTTTCTTATGTGGATGTTCTTGGTAACTTTTTCTTGCCTCATTGCTATGGCAAGTATTTTTAGTATTATACTTAATAGAAATGCCAAAAGCAGGCAAGCTTGTCGTGTGCCAGTTTTTTAAGGAAAGGCTTTTACTTTTTCCCCATTGGTTACAATGTTTGTCATAGGCTTGTTTTAAATGACTTTGGCTATATTTAATGAAAGTTTTTAAAATTTCAAACTCATTAGGAATTTTTTAAATCAGGAATGTGTGTTGGATTTTGTCATATGTGTTCTCTGAATCTATAGTCATGATCATATGAATTTAATATGGTGTATTATGTTGGATGGCTTTCAATTACTACACAATTAGTGCAGCTCTGGGATGAATTCTACTAGATCATTGTATATGACCTTTTGGTGTTGTTAGATTCTATTTGCTAGTATTATATTGAGGATCTTTGATTTAGTATACTTCAATGGCATTGAACTGTAAATGTATATATTTGAGATATTCATGAGTGTTTCTGTTTCTTCAGTTTCCTGGAAGACTAAATAGCATAGGCAATAGTTTTTCTTTTAAAATTTCAAAGAATGTACTAGTTAACATACTAATGAAAATTTTCAGAATTCCTTGTATTACCATTGCATTTTCCTTGTTATGAACCAGAAGATTATCCTTGTTATGAACCAGAAGATTATAGTAGTCCAGGAATTTATTTACTTTTTTAAGTTTTTAATTTTCATAAAAAAAAATCCCAAAGTAATATCTGAATCTTTTAAATTTCTGTAGCATATTTTGTTATATCCATCATTCACTTCTGAATACGTTTACTTGTGTCCTATCCACTCTTTGTGATTCTTGTTAATGTTTTATGGATAATGTTTATTATTTGAAAGAATGATCGCTTGCTCTCTGTGATGCTTTGCATTGCTTTCTGTGTGTCCATTTTTATTAAGTTCTCTCCAAAGCTTATTATTTTCTTCTGCCTCCCAGATTTTGGTTCATTTGTTTGGTCACTTTTCAATTACTTAAGCTGAGCTGTAATGTTTTTATGTATGCCTTTTTATTCTTCTTGATAAATGATAGCAATTGTATAAATTTTCCTCTAAATACCGGTTTTTCTCTGTCACACACATTCTTATAATTCAAGCATTCATTCATATTTCTTCCATAAATATCTCTATTTCCTTTTTATTTCTTCTTTGTCTAACTGGGCTTTTATTAGTGAGCTGCTAAATCTCCATATGTTCAAGTTATTTTTCCTTTTATTTGATAACTCACTTCTATTTTCAGTGAATCATGGTCTGAAAAGATAGTTGATATAATTTATATCCTATTTATTTTATGGAGTTATGTTTTGTGTCCCAGCATATGGTGTTTCTTTGAGAATGTCCCATATATATTATAGAAGAATATGCATCCAGCTTTGGGGGATGAAAAGTTCTGTAAATGTCTACTAAGCCAATATTAGTACTCTGTTGCTATTGATATGTTTCTTCAAGTCTATTAGCAGTTGTTAAAAGGATTTTACTAACCACTAATTGAATTTATATAATTTTCAAAGTATGGTTTCTTCCTGATGAACATATCTATCTCTTGAATGCAAAGATATAACCCTCTTGCTTTTCATAAACATTTTGTCTTAAATCTATATCGTCTGATATTATTATGGCCACACCACCCTTTATATGGAATTTTCTTAGATAATTGCCTTCCAAATGTTTGCTTTGAATCTATGTTTACTCTGAGTAGTAAAATATGTTTTTTCTGGAAGTATATTGTTGATTACAGTTTTCTGAACCATTTATCTCTCTGTGTATGTTAATTGAAATATTGAACAATTGGTGCATTTTAGTTGGTGTCTTGGGACATTTTTTCTTATGAAACTTCATGCCATATTTTGTAGAAATTTAGTGGTTTGAATGTTAATGTTTCTTATTGTTACGCTTCAGTTCTTATTTTAAAGTTGATTTTGAGTCATTAAAGTTCCTGAGCTCTTCTTTACCCATAAAGTTTTGTATCCTTCCTTGAAACCTAAATGAAAGTCTGGCCATGTGATGTATTCTTGGTGTAGTCTCTCTTTAAAGTATTTTTTCCCTCACAAATCCTACTATTGTCTTTGGGTTGAAGGACTGTTTGTTAGAAATCTACTGTAAATGTTAAGTATGCTATTTTTGTAATTCTTTTATTAAATCTTGTTGCTTTCACTAATCTTAGTGTCTTGGATTTCATCTTTGTGACTAGAATTTGACTGTTAATTTTTGGGGGTCTATTTTGGTCATCTAGGATGTAGGTACATACAGTCTTCTGCTCTGGGATCTCTCAGCAATAAATTATTTGATTATTGTTTCTTGGGATATTTTCTTCTAGTTCCCTTTGACCCTTTTGTTTGGGATTCTCATATTCTTTCTCTTGACTTATCACAAAATTCTATTGTCCTCTGCTTATTTTGAAGGTTATATTCCACTTTCTGTTCTTTATTTTTTTAAAGATTTTTCCCAACATTTTCTATTGTATTGAGGTATTATGAAGCATATCTTACTCACTTATTCTTTACTCAACAGCTGTTACTTTGCTGGTGATGCCTTCCACTAAGTTTTTATTTCAATATTGTTGTTTATACTTGAAATTTTTTTTCATTTCGACTAGAATATCCTCTTGAATCTTATTGGCTGTCTGTTCCATTATTTCTTTCAGTTCTTTGAACATTATCAAAATTTTCTCTCTAAGATTCTTTTTAGAGAAGATATATAGGTGGCTGATACTTCTTGGGTCTTCAGAATGACCATCTTCATTTACTAAGCATGGTGGGGTTCTGCTTTGCTTTTCTGTTTTGGCATTTGAGTGTGGTGGTGTTTTTTTATGTGTTGTGTTGTTGTTCATTGGGTATAAATAAGGCTCAGTTTTGGAATGATCCTGAACTTCTTTGCACTTCTTGGGGTACACTGACCTGATCAAATTGCCTCCCTCAGTCACAAAATGGACATTGTACCTTGTCTTTCTGACAGCCTCAGTTTTTTGGGACTGTTTCTAAATGATAATTTAACATTTTTCTTTCAGTTAAGACTGTGTATTGTTTAATAAACTATTACCTTTCCTTAAGTTAGTCATATTATCAAGATAATGCTAATACATCTTAGACAAACTGTTGAACTCAACATTACATTTGATGACTATAATATGGAAGTAAAATAATAAGCATACAAAAGCATAAAAATTATCCTAATCCACACAAGAACATAACCAAATAATGCTTAATAAAGCATTCAATATTTAGTAAAATGAATTTTTGACATGATCATTAACTTAAGGAATTTTTGAAGATATTTGAGTAAAAATTAAGATGAAGGAAAATGCACAGTGTGATATCACTTTTATTAATAAAATATTGCAACATTTCAATGGGTCAATATTACTCCTTATATATTCTGTGTGCATATGACATGTATTTTAGAATATAAATACATAGAAAAATATTATACTTTTTATATACATGTATATTATACATATATTTCTGAAAAAAACAGAATCATAGGTTTATTGTTAATTGGGATTGGCATTTGATGATAGACTGAGCTGCTGTGGAATAGAGGAAGAAGGAAATAAGTAGTTAAGTACAAATTCTAGAATATATTTAAAATATATGTATTATGATGTGTTCATTTAATATTAGAAAACTAAATTATATTGACTTGAAATGAAGCTTTCACAAATAGAATTTATAATAACATATATTAAAAGATAAAAAGATCATATTTTGCACAATTATGCAAGTTATTTCAGTTCAAAAATTCTAAAAAAATAGTGACAAATAAACTTAATAGTGAAATATAGAGTTTGTGAAATTTATATCCAAATTTTGGCTATTTAATTGATTTAAAGTAAATGATAACTTTTTTCCAGGAATTTATGTCTCAGAGTATAGACTTTAGTATCTAAAAAAAAAAAAGAGATAAATTTACTACAATTTTTCAGCCTCTATCAACCAGAGTAAAATATTATAACCTTAAAACCTGTTATTTCAGTAAAGATGTATCACAAAGCTCAAATATTCTGCCCGTGGTGAAGATTAAATTAGATTAAAAAAATGTTAGCAAAGTGCTTCCAAGAGGGTAAGTGCTTAATAAACACTAGTCACTCCTTTAAATAGAGCCTCACAGTACAGAATATTGGCCAATAGTATACAATATAGAGTAGAGAAAAGCACTTTCCTAAATTTGATAAAATGCTTCAAGCTATAGATAACTGACAAGCATACATGAAAGGATTTTAGGGTAAGATTTTTGTTGCACAGAAACTAAGTGAAAGAAAGTTGTGAATCTCTTTCAGGTGTTCTTCAATGAAATTCACTTATTACTAAAGTATATCTCATTTTAGATATGATAAAGAATCTGTTCTGAATTATTTGCTCTCAAAGGATAGTATAACTATTACTGAAATGTCAAATCATTAAATTGGAAAAACTTTAGATGAATAAGTAAATGAGCCAGAATAAATTGTTTGATTTTTTTCCCATTTTGTCTTTCCTTCAATTCATTTTGCTCAGTCTTGACACTGAAATGTTACACGTTGTGATCATAAACATCATGATCTTGAAGGAAGGGGGGAAGAAGAGAGTGGGGAATTGAAAGAGATAGAAAGAGAGAGAGAAAAAAAAAGAGAGTAACTTTTCTTCAGACAGGAATATCTACGATGGTGGCAGCATTGTCCTTGTTAATTTTTAAAGATTTTTTTTCTAGATATATTCTGTATAGTCTGTATAAAATAGGAGAATATTTTTTTCTTTCTGAGATTTTGAGTGTTTATTCCTGACTCTATGCTCAGGGTAACTCCCAGTAGGTTTGGGGAGACTTACTACATGTGGTGTCAAGTATTGAATCTGGTAGCTACATGCAAGGCAAATGCCTTTCCCCTTATACAAGATCTCCCATCCTGCTTTAGTGAGGCTTAATACTGTCTAGATATGTATTTATTTTAGTATCTATTCATTTATTTGAATCAATTGTGATTCCTTATATAAGCATTTTTGTCTTTTGTCAGCACTTTAAAGTTAATGAAAACATAAACTATCTATTATTTCTTCAAGTTTAAATAATAGTAAATTATTCATAGCATAAGTACACAGTTAACTATTTTTAAGAGTACAGTACTATTACATACAAGCACATAACCATGCAACAATTATTGCTATGTCAGATCTTTTTTTCAATAACTAAAATTTTGTTTTTATTATGCAGAAAATACTCATTCTTCCACACTTGGGAATCACCATTTTATTCTGAATGTCTCTATAATTTTTATATACTTTGTTTCTCATGTAAGAGGAATCATACCTCATTCACCCTTGAATTCATGCTTTAGTTTACTAACTAAAGTTTACTAACTATGAGTCTTGTTTCTCAAGACTCATACATAATATAACATGCTTCAGAATATTTTTTTTTTGGTTTTTGGGTCACACCCGGCAGTGCTCAGGGGTTACTCCTGGCTCCATGCTCAGAAATTGCTCCTGGCAGGCACGGGGGACCACATGGGGCACCGGGATTCGAACTGATGACCTTTTGCATGAAAGGCAAACGCCTTCCCTCCATGCTATCTCCCGGGCCCCAGAATATTTTTTCTTTTAGCAGATCATATCATCTTACTGCACATGTATTTTGTTTAGCCATTCATTTATCATTTTGATATTTTCTCAGATTTTTATTGGTCATTTCTTCTTTGTTAATTGTTATTTCTTCTTTGTTGATGTGTTTTAATCCATTCTTGATGGATTATATATAAATCCTTATCAAATATGGGATTTGAAAAGATACCTCATTTCATGGTGAGATGCCAAATTGCTCTCTGCTACTGTGCTTCAATATATACAAAACTTTCAAGTTTTATGTAATCCAGAAGTGCGTAAGGGCTCAACTATAGTTGACCCTATACAGTGTCAAACTCAGTGGTGTTAAAAGGGCAGGGTAATTCATACAGTGCTTGAGATAAAACTTAGGGTCTTACACATTCTATTGTGATCTACCATATGTTCAATATTACTATGATATCAAAATATTTGTTTTTGCATGTGAATGTCCTTTTTTTATCATTATTTTATCATCATTTCTTTAAAAATATTTAATATCAATTTCCTAGAATCATTATTCCTTTAAAATTATCTCAGTATGAATATATATATACATACTTAATCTCTTTATTTTACCTAAGGTCCTTGGATGATATGTCTAATTAATCCTCCCAATTACACAGCAAGGGGCAAAGTATAATCTACATTTTTTAGATAAGAAAATGAATATTCTGATGAGTTCCTTGTCACATAGTTCTTTGTAGGAAAGATGCTATTTCTACATATTGCTAAGGTCAAAGTCTTAGGTCCCTTTATTTGGCCTTTTCCTCAAGTCAATTAAGCAAAGGAAGTAGATTGATATTTCTTTAACTTTCCTTTTTGATTATAATTCTATGATTTACATATATAGAATCTGGCAATATCTAATTTTATTTGAATAGTGAAGCATTGTTATACAAGATATAAAAATAGAAGAAATATCTTGCACATTTAAAATATATTATTACCTTATATTGCTAATGTTTTTAGAATGATTTCATTTTTACAGAATTAGTTATTATAACAAAATTAAATTGCTAGTAAAATTTACCATAATAATGTTGTATAGAAGTTTTCATTCCTATAAAATATAAAAATGAAATGAAAATTGTTCTACAGGAAAAACAGAATAATTGAATTTGATATTTTAACTACAACCTGCATCTTACTATAGTGTTTTAGAATGTTATAAAAAGTCTAAAAACAAAATCAGTTTAAAAAATTTGACAGCACTTTTCATGCATAGAACAGAAACAAATGTCTATTTTAGAATTTAATTTAAAATACAAAGTTCAGTTTACAAACTTAGAGTTTCTTATCATTTTGAAAAATCAAGTCTGAATTAAGATAATTAAAAAATAAAACCACCTAAGTCCAGCAAAGAGGAATCTATCTCCAATGGACCCAAAATTAATAGGAATAAATCATGCTATTTAAGCTACTTATTTTACAGTATTTTATATAGATACATTTGCCAGTAAATTTTATAATATATGTTTGTAAACTCTGATACTGAAGGTAACAAAATATACATATATACAAACAAAAACTCTTAAGTATTAATATTTGTATGCTAATCCATTAAAATCTTAGAGCTTTCTCTATTTAATTTAGCAATTATCATGCATTGGTCAGATAAAGCTGAATATAAAAAACAAAGTTTTTTTATTTATTTATTTTTTATTTATTTATTTATTTTGATTTTTGGGTCACACCCGGCAGTGCTCAGGGGTTACTCCTGGCTCCATGCTCAGAAATCGCTCCTGGCAGGCACGGGGGACCATATGGGGCACCGGGATTCGAACCGATGACCTTTTGCATGAAAGGCAAATGCCTTACCTCCATGCTATCTCCCGGGCCCCCAAAAAACATAAAGTTTTTAACTAATTCTTGTAAATAGTTAAAATGTAATTTGTATAACAATAAGCTTGCTAATACTTTGTATACTATCAAATATGTAATTATTTTCTTAACATATTTACATTTTTGTAACACAGTATTAATTTTCTTTAAAATTCTATTAGTTTACTTAAACTTCTATTTTGTTCAGTAGAATTTATAACAGCTAAATTAGTCTTTTATAGTCTTACAGCATTATAAGGCACTCATAATGATTTATTTGGTAGAAACTCAGCTTTAAAAAGTTATAAATAGGGGGTCGGGTGGTGACGCTGGAGGTAAGGTGCCTGCCTTGCCTGTGCTAACCTAGGACGAAGGACCACGGTTTGATCCCCCAGTTCCCCATATGGTCCCCCATGCCTGCCAGGAGTGACTTCTGAACGAATAGCCAGGAGAAACCCCTGAGCGTCACCAGGTGTGGCCCAAAAACCAAAAAAAAAAAAGTTATAAATATATTTCCACATAGGTTGTTAGAAAAACAATAGAACTTTGAAACTAATAACTGAAATAACTTTGTTCTATAGATCAAGTTTATCTTTGAAAGAAAAAGTCCTTGGGACACTAGTAGAGGGAAGTGGGTACACTGATGGTGGGTGTGATGTTGGAATAATGGTACATGAAACTATCATTAACACTATTGTGAATCAAGCATTTCAATAAAAATGAATTGAAAATATATAAAATATATTATAAGTAATTTTCAAATACTTGCTGAAAATCAGTCATAGATATTTACACACATTTATACATATACCTTTATGTTATTACTTTAAGACTGAATATAATAAACTGATCAGGGCCAAAATTGAGTGGAAATTTTGTAAACTTTTTAAAATTTTGTTTTGAATTGAATTTATGATTTGTTATAGATATTCAAGATTATTTGGTTCAAAGTTGGGAGATTATGAGAGCCTAAAGATTTATCATTTGTTCTGGTTCTCTTGTTCTCTGGCATAAAATTTCTCAAAATAATCTCTGATTATCCATTAAATTTATGCAGTATCTGTAGTAATACCCCCCTTTTGATATCTAATTCAGTTTATTAAATTTTTCTCTCTACCTTTCTGAGTCTTGCTAAAGGTTTATAGATCTTGTTTATATTTTTTTCAAGGAAACAACTCTTGCTTTCATTGATCCTTTGGATTGGTGTTTGGATTTCCAAATCATTAATTTCTGCTCTAAGTTTTAATAATAAATCTTCCATCTGCCTTTTTTGGTTATTGTAGATTATTTTATAATTTCTAAGCTGAGTCACTAAATTATTTATGTAGGCCTTTTTTCCTTCCTTATGGACCTACAAAGCTATACATTCTCTCTGTCTCTCTGTCTCTCTCTCTGTCTCTGTCTCTCTCTCTCCCTCTTTCTCTTTATCTCTTCCTCTCTCTCTGGTTTTTGGGCCACTCAGGGATTACTCCTGGCTATATGCTCAAAAAATCACTTCTGGTTTTTATTCCTTTGTTTTGCCTATGCAAAATACAAATAAAAACAAAAAATTTGCCACACCTTTCACAACCCTCCTTTTTTTCTTTTCTGTTCTTTTTTCTTTTTCATTTTTTATTTCTTTCGTTTTTGTGGTTCTTGTTTGACTATTGTATTTGTTGCTGTGGTGCTTTTTTGTAGTTGCTAGTTTTGGTCTTTGTTTGATATTTCTTTCTTTCTTTTTTCTTTTTTTCTTTTTTCTTTTTTTTGGTTTTTGGGCCACACCCGGTGAAGCTCAGGGGTTACTCCTGGCTATGCGCTCAGAAATTGCTCCTGGCTTGGGGGACCATATGGGAACCGGGGGATCAAACCGAGGTCCGTCCTAGGCTAGCACAGGCAAGGCAGGCACCTTACCTCCAGTGCCACCACCGGGCCCCGATATTTATTTCTTATTTTTGTTTTGTCTATTTTGTTTTTGTTGTAGGTTTTTGTTTTTTGTATTTTTGTTTTGTTTCTTTTGATTATCTTTTTCTTTTTTTCCCTTTCTTTTTAAATTGATATTTATAATTTCTAGACAGACTCCATTGGTTATTTGTTCATTGTTTTCTTTCTTTCTTTTTCTTTCTTTCTTTCTTTCTTTCTTTCTTTCTTTCTTTCTTTCTTTCTTTCTTTCTTTCTTTCTTTCTTTCTTTCTTTCTTTCTTTCTTTCTTTCTTTCTTTCTTTCTTTCTTTCTTTCTTTCTTTCTTTCTTTCTTTCTTTCTTTCTTTCCTTTCTTTTTTTCTTCAAACAGAACCACATAACATGAATCATCTTGCTCTGCTTCATAAATTGAGGAGGAAAAAAATGAATGGTACCAGAACCAAACAGTCATATGAACATTGAATAGAAATAAAAATTGATCAGATTTAAACACCAAACCTAAAGTTAATGACAACAGAATTGATACCCAATCTTCAACAAGCTATACACAGAGGGGACCAGTTATCCTAGCACTCTGGGGGACTAAATAGTGAGGTGCTGAGAACTGGGGTGGAGGGATGACAACACTGGTGGTGGAAATACCCCTGATTCAATGCCACTATGTACCACAAATATTAGTGTGAAAGATTTGTAATTCACTTTGGTCACAAAAAAATTATTTAAAAAAAAGAAAAGAAAAGAAAAGAAAAGAGAAAATCTGCAACCCTCCAAAAAAATTCACTCCTAGCTTGGAAAACCATATGGGATGCCAGGAATCGAACCCAGGTCTGTCCTGGGTAAGCTCCATGCAAAGCAAATACCCTACCGCTGTTCTATCACTCCAGCCTCAAATTTTTCTCTTAGAACATTTTTGCTACATTCCACAAATTATGTGCAATTTGTGTCTTCATTTTGTTTCCAGGAATATTTTGATTTTCTCTGATATTTTTCTGATCCACTGGTTGTTCAATATTGAGGTGTTTAATTACCAGTTGTTAAAGATTTTTCTCTGTGACTGCTTGTAATTCATTTTTAATTTCATTGCATGATGAAATGAGAAGGTAGTTGATACAAAGTCTATCCTGCTGATTTTATAAAAATAGGTTTTATGACCCAGGATGTGGTCTATCTTGGAGAATGTCCCAAGTATATTGGAGAAAAATGTGTATCAAGATTTCTGAGGATGGAGAGCCCTATCTATATGTTTATATATATATATATATATACATATATATCTTTTTAAATATGTACATATATAAACATATCTATAGATAGATATATACATAGATATCTATATATCTCTACATGTCTATATCTCTCTATATAAACTAATCCACTTTTCTTCTATTTCTTCCTTCAGAGCCAGTATATTCTTGTTAGGTATTAACCTGGTTGATTTATCAAGTGGTAAAAGGTCAGTGTTGAAGTCCCTAATTATTACTGCGTTGCTATTGATGTCTTTCTTTAAACCTATCAGCAATTCTTTTAGATATTTTGGGTGCATATATGGAGTATATATGGATGCATCTTTATAAGCATAATTTCTTTTTAGTGTACATATCCCTTGATTATTAAAAGTGCCCATTTTGTCCCTTACAAACTTTTTAAGTCTAAAGTCTATGACATATGATATTATGACCACACCAGTCTTTATTTTATAGCTTTTGGGCCATACCCAATGATACTCAGGGGTTACTCCTGGCTATGTACTCAGAAATTGCTCCTGGCTTGGGGGACCATATGGGACACTGGGGGATTTAACTGTGGTCCATCCTAGGTCAGCCACGTGCAAGGCAAACACCCTACTGATGCGACATCACTCCAGCCACACACCAGTCTTTTTAATAGAGTTATTTTGCTTATTATGCAATCCTTAACTTTGAGTCTGTTTGTTCTTTATTCAGGTGTGTTACTTGTACACAACAAAACCTTGGAATCAACTATTTGATACATTTTGTCACTCCGTGTCTCTTTATTGATATAGTTAGTCTATTGATGTTGAGAGAGATGATTGTCATGTGATTTACACCATATCAACAAAAAAATCATATGATCATATCAATAGCTATATAGAAAGCATTTTGACAAGGTCCAACCCTATTCATAATAAAACTCTGAACAAGATTATTAGAAGAAACTTTTCTCAAAATAGTCAAGGCCATTTGTCACAAGACCATGGGATATTATACTCAATGGGGAAAAGCTTAGCATTTCCTCTAAGATCTGTCACAAGAAAAGGCTTCTGCTGTCTCCACTTCTATTCAACATAGTACTGGATATACTTGTCATAGCAATCAGTCAAGATTGCTAAAAGAGTCTAGAAACAATAAATTTATATATTAAAGTGTCAGGCTACACAATTAACATGCAAAAACTCTATTTCCTTCTTATATACAAAATTATTAAAAAAAATAAGTAGACATTAAAAATAAACAATCCTGAGGCCAGAGCAATAGTATAGTGGTAGGGCGCTTGCCTTGTACAAAGCCAATTCTTGGCATCCCAAATGGTCCCCTGAGCTTGCCAGGAGCAATCTGAGCTTAGAGCCAGGATTAAGCTCTAAGCGCCACAAGCTGTGACCACCCAAAATGAAAAAAATAATCAATTCACAAGAGTACCACAGAAATTAAAGTGCTTTGGAGTCAATTTAACAAAAGAGGTGAAAAACCTATACAAAGATAACTACCAAATGGAAATAGAGACAAATAGCCTTTTCCTAGATTGGGAGAATTAACATTAATATGACAATACTTCCCAAAGCATTTTACAGATTTAATGCAATTCCTCTAAGGATACAAATGACATTTTTCAAGAAAGTGGACCAAACATTCCTGAACTTCATTTAGAAAAATAAATGGCCATAATAGCTAAAGATAAAGATGACAGGCAACACTTTCCCCAACTTTAAATTTACTACAAGACAACAGCCATCTAAATAGAATGACTGGAATAATAACAGACCCTCAGATCAATTGAATAGACTTGAGTATTCATAGAATGACACCTAGACATACAGTCAATCTTTGATAAAGGGGCAAGAAACACAAAGTAGAAAGCCTTTTCAACAAGTGGTGTTGGGACATACAAAAAAGTAAACTTAGACTTCTCTTTAACACCATGCACAAAGGCCAAATGAATGTATTAAAGATCCTAGTCTCAGACCAGGAAACTATAAGGTACTTAGAAGAAAACATAAGCGAAGCATATAATGACACTGAGACTAACTGCATTTTCAAGGAGGAAACAGCACTGTCCAAGAAAGTGGAAGCAAAGATAAACAAATGGACTATATTAAACTCAGAAACTTCTGCACTTTAAAGGAAACAGTGACTAGGAAACAATGGATATTCATAGAATGGAAGAAACTGTTCACACCTGATAAGGTGCTTACAACTAGAATATACAGAACTTATCAAGAAAATATCATCTAACCCAATCAAAAATGGGGAGATATGAATAGACATTTACTCAAAGAAGAAAGATGGCTAAAAGACACATGAAAAAACTGCTCCACATCACTAATCATCAGGGAGATACAAATCAAAACAACAGTAAGGTATCATCTCACACCATAGAGACTGGCACCTTCACTAAGAACAAAAACAATCAGTGCTGCTGTGGATGCAAGAAATAAAAACTCTCATTTACTGCTCTTGGAAATGCCATCTATTACAGTCTTTCTGGAAAACAATACACATATTCCTCAAGAAAATCCCTGGAAATTGAGCTTCTTTATGATTCAGCAATACCACTCCTAGAGATATACCCTAGGAACACACAAACACAATACAAAAATGCCCTCTGAACTCCTTTGTTCAGCACAGCACTATTTACAATAGCCAGAATCTAGAAACAACCCAAGTACTGGACAACAGATGAGTGGCTAAAGAAACTGTGGTACATCTACTCAATGGAATACTATGTAGCCATTCAGCAAAATGAAATAATGAAATTTGCCATTTCATGATGTTCATAAGAATTCTTATGCTGAATGAAATGAGTCCGAGGGGGAGGGAAATTATAGAATAGTCTCTCTCATCTTTGAGATATAAGAAAAATAAAAGACTGCATGGTAATAATATCCAGAGACAATAGAGACAAGGGAAGAATAACCAGCCTATGATATGAAGCTTGCCACAAAGTACAGTGAATGCAGCACTAACTGATAAAACTACTATCATGAAAATGACAGTTGTAACTAATCACTTTCAACAAGAACTGGGTGCTGAAAGGGGATAAAGTGATATGTATGGCACCTCCTTATTGACAAGAGTGCTAAGCACATTGTTCAAAAGGAAAAATAGAATGAGTGAGTGAGTGAGTGAGAGAGAAGCAAAATGCCTGTCTTAGAGACCAGCAGGGCATGGAGGATTGAAGGGAATAGGGAAAGAAAATAGGTGGTGAGAGAGTTATGCTGGTGAAGGATGGAATACATTCTATGACTTAAATCCAACTATGGGGCCTGGAGCGATAGCACAGTGGTAAGGCATTTGCTTTGCATGAGGCTGATCCAGGATGGACCTCGGTTCAATCCCTGGCATCCCATATGGTTCCTCATCCCCCAAACCAGGAGCTATTTCTGAGCACATAGCCAGGAGTAACCACTGAGAATCACCAGGTGTGGCCCCCAACCCCCCCCCCCAAATTCCAACTATGAACATTGTTGTAATCACAGTGCTTAAAATAACTATTATTTAGAAATATCAACAAAACTATGGGCAATATGTGTGAAGAGCAGTTTATTTTTTAATAGTAAGATTTCCACTTAAGAGGAACTATTTACTTATTATACATATATATGTATAATTTATATATAATTTGATATCTATACTTATATAATATATACAATATGTGTATTTATAGTTGAGAGGAACTATTTATTTATTTAAATGACATTTTATTTAAATGTATTTTTGTAATAAAACGTCATATTTAAATAAAAGTTGAAGTAACTCCTAAACAAATTCATGTGTTCCATGATTACTAACTAGGCGTTCTACAGGTTGTACAAGAACTCCATATTTTTCAAAATTTTTTCAATATTAGGTGCACACTATCTTAAAAACTTCATTCTTATTTGGAGTCAATAGTTGTTCCCATAGCAGTATGCTTCAAGGACAGAGAAACCCTGGATCTCTTAGACCAAGAAAATTCCCTTTTTTAATTCCCCAATACTTACTGTGCCTACGCAAAAAAAAAAAAAAAAAAAAAAAAAAAAAAAAGGAAGCACAAAACATTGTCACACCACACCAGCAATACTTCCTTTTATTTTTTATTGATTTTTTTCTTTTTTTCTCTCTTTTTTCTTTTTTTTTTACTCTTATGATTATTATTTGGTGATTTTTTTTGTGTTGTTGTTGGGTACTATTTTTTGGTAGTGACTGTTTTATTTGTTGTTGTTTTTATTGTTGTTTGTTGGGTTTTTTCTTAATTTTTTGTCTTCTTACAGCAGAGCCACACAACTTGAATCGTCTTGTTCTGCCTCATGAATTGAGGGGGGAGGGATAAAAATGAATGGTACCAAGACCAAACAGCCATACAAACATTGAGTGAAATAAAAATGATCAGACTGAGGGCCCGAGAGATAGCATGGAGGTAAGGCGTTTGCCTTTCATGCAAAAGGTCATCGGTTCGAATCCCGGTGCCCCATATGGTCCCCTGTGCCTGCCAGGAGCAATTTCTGAGCATGGAGCCAGGAGTAACCCCTGAGCGCTGCCGGGTGTGACCCAAAAACCAAAAAAAAAAAAAAAAATGATCAGACTGAAACACCAAACCCAAAGTCATCAAAAGAATAGTCTATCTACAACAAGCTATACATAGAAGGGAACAGTTATACTAGCATCTCGGGGGCAAAGGAAGGAGATATGGGACACGTGCTGGGAAAAGGGGGTGGAGGGAAGACAACCCTGGTGGTGGGAATGGCCCTGATTCATTGACACCATGTACCTTAAATATTACTGTGAAAGATTTGTTATTCACTTTTGGTCACAATAAAAATTATTAAAAAAAGATTTATATTAAAAATAATGGTTCACATGTGAAAAGAAAATAGTACTTATTGTACTCATTGACATATACTTTCTTGCTCAAACCTTTTCACGATTGTTCACTCACATATTTTATATAATTTTTGATAGCCATATAAAATATATTTTGACATATGATTTGCAAAATTGTTATTGATATGTTTCATACATTTCAGCAGTACACCTTCCACTAGATTCTCCTGTTTTCACCATAGGAGTTCCTCTTACAAACCCTCTTCACAATCACCACACTGTGATGTGTAGATAAATAAGCTTCATACTAAAAGTTAGTAACAGTTTCTGTTGCCTTTGGGAAAGTTTTGTGCTCCCATTTATCTACATCCTGCATTTAAAATTGACTGTTGGACTGTTTTTCCTAATGTAGTCTTCCTTTCCCATCGTATTTAAAATTGTAGCCAGAGTATAACCCATATTTCTATAATAGCTGTTAATATCTCCAAGGAATTACCAATATACTATCAGTTTGTTGAATACTCAAAATTCCAATCAGTTTTGAATTCTTAGATAGGAAAATTTTTTGTTCATTCCAGGAATAAATAAAATGATAATATTTTGGATATTGTTAGATGGAATGTGTCATAATTAAAATGCATCTACTGCCTTTTTTGTTTCTAGAAATATTCATGATTCACAGTAGGCACTAAATATAGTTGGAATAATTAGAGGCCTAATAACATATGGAGTGTTGGAATTTTGCAAATCCCAACAAGATGGGAATTGCTAAATGGTATTTTATTTGTAGTTAAGTCATTTGTTAATGACAGATTTTTATATACTTACTTTATATTTAATCCCTGATTCACAAGTTATGAGTTGTCGATAGTTTCTTTAGCTTGAACCGGAAAGGAAAAGATGGATCTGATAATAATTCATTATGATTGATATTACATGTCTCATCACCTGTCCTTCAAGAAAGGAAAACTTTCTTAGCAACAAAAACTTAAAAGAAATAATATATATTTTTCAAAGATAAGTTTATTATCTCAGCTTTGTTGGTAAAAGTTAAAAGTATGTGAAAGGTTCACAGCCTTTACCTAATTTTGTATTGTACATTTCTCTTACAAAGAAAACATATATGGTAGCTTAATTGTGTATTGTCTTTTGAAATTGTTTTTAGGTTTACTTATAGTTCCAGAATTCTTTGCTTTGTTAATGAGGCTGTCATTTGAATATAGTAAAATATTTCAAAATTGTTACAGCTCTTTAATGTACATTAAGAATTCTATTGTTCCTGAATGTGTGTGTGTGTGTGTGTGTGTGTGTAGGTTGTAGGTTATAATTTTGACTCTTTGTTGAGGATAAGGTGGAAGTTTTTCAGATATTATTTCAAAGGAATGAGAATTGATGATTGGACTGATTATAAGAAGCTGCTGGTGTTTTGGAGGCTAGTTCTATTTCAGGAGATAAATTTCTTTCTTTCTGCTCAGGAGAGACCAAGGCTAGTGTCTGTGGACCATATGTGGTACCAAGAATTCAGTTTTTATAATATCTTGCCCTGATCAAGGTGTTCTTAATTCAATTACTTTATTAAAACATCATGGTTGTTGGAGTCAGAGTAATGGCACAGCACTGGGGCTTTTGCCTTGTGCGTGGCTGACTAGGATGAACCTTGCAGCTGACCTAGAATGGACCTCGGTTCGATCCTGGAGTCCCATATGATTCCCAAAGCCAGGGGTGATTTCTGAGGACATAGCCAGGAGTGGCCCTTGAGTGTCACTGGGTGTGGCCCAACCAAAACAAACCAAAACAAACAAATAAAAAAATCATGGTTGTTTAAAACACAGTTGAGTTTTTTTTCCACAATTGCAAATTTGTTCATGATTGAGTTTTAGTCATATGATATACAACACTCTGAACCATTTCATATTTCAAGCACCAATGTTCATCTTTCTCCCACCCTCACCCTGCCTGCTCCTGCTCACCTGTCTGTATCTGGGGCAGACAAATTTCTTTCTGTCTCTGTCTCTGTCTCTGTATCTCTCTGTTCCATTTTATTATTTTGGACACTGCGGTTTGGAATATTGTTATTTAAGGTATCATATTTATCATTTTACCTACTTTCAACACCCAGTTCTTGTCCAGAGTGATCATTTCCAACTATCGTTGAAGAGTGGCCCCTTCTCTGCCCAAACTGCTCTCCACCACTTTATGTGGCAAGCTCCCTTTCTTGAAATGTTCCTTGTCTCTATTGTTTCTGGACACATTATCATTTTTATTTTTTTTGGTTTTTGGGCCACACCCGGTGACGCTCAGGGGTTACTCCTGGCTATTTGCTCAAAAGTCGCTCCTGGCAGGCACGGGGGACCATATTGGGAACCGGGGGATCGAACGGTGGTCCGTCCTAGGTTAGCGCAGGTAAGGCGGGCACCTTACCTCCAGCGCCACCGCCCGGCCTCCACATTATCATTTTTACCTTTTTTAAAATCAAACAAATGAATGTTATCATTCTATTTATGCCTATCACTCTGACTCATTTTGCTCAGCATGATATTCTCCATTTCTCTTCATCTATAAGAAAATTTTATGACTTCATTTTTCCACTAACAGATGTGTAGTATTGCATTATATAGATGTACCATAGGTTCATTATCCACTCATCTGTTCTCAGGTAGTTGGATTCTGGCTATTGTGAATAGTGTTTCAATGAAAACAAGAATGCAGAGGACTTTTCTACATTGTAGTTTTTGGGTCCGAGGGTATATTCCTAGGTGGTATTGCAAGGACCCATAAAAGCATTATTTCTACTTTTGTGAGGAAAATCATATTGTATTTAAAAAGTGTAAACTAGTCAACATTCACACAAGAGTGAATGAGTTTCTTTCATTCTGCATTGGTGCTAGCACTAGTTGTTCTTGTACTAATGAATCTTGTACCATGTAAATTGTGTCAGTCTCTGTGGTGTGAGAGAATATATCATTTTTATTCTGATTTGCATTTCGCTGATGAATAAAAATGTTGAGCACTGTATCATGTGCTTTTGGCTACATATATATATAAACACATATCTATATAAACACATATATATCACATATATTTGGAGACAGACTAATCGCTATTGGCCTGTGCTTCTAGTACTGTATTGAATAGATGTGGTGAGAATTTTTTTTTTTTTTGGTTTTTGGTTTTTGGGTCACACTGGCTCCATGCTCAGACATTGCTCCTGGCAGGCACGGGGGACCATATGGGGCACCGGGATTCGAACCGATGACCTTTTGCATGAAAGGCAAACACCTTACCTCCATGCTATCTCCCGGGCCCCTAGAGAATTTTAAACTGAATAAAAGTGCTGAAAATAGGCAAACTTCTCTTGTACTAGATCTTACCGAAAAGACTCTTAGTTTTTACCCATTGAGTATAATATTTACTAAGGGCTTGAGGTAAATTATATTATATTGGGGAAATTTTCTTCAATTACCAATTTGTTGAGAGTTTTTTATCATGAATGTAAAAATGCTTTCTCTGTATATACTGATATGGTTATATAATTTTTCTTTATCTTTTATTAGCATGGTGTATTATGTTGAATAGGTTGTAATCATTACACCCTCCTTGCATCTCTGAATTAATCATATTTGGTCATTGTGTATGACCTTATTGGTGAATTGTTGGATTCTCTTTGCTAGTATTTTGCTGAGGATCTTTGCATCAGAATACTTCAATGGCATCAGCCTGTAATTCTCTTTATTTGTTGTTTCTTTTTATGTCTTTGTTATCAAGGTAATGTTAGCCTCATAGACTCTGTTTAAGAGTTTCAGTTTCTTCAGTTTTCTGGAAAAGACTGAAAAGAATTGACAATAGATACTCTTTAAAGGGTAGAAAGAATTCATTAGTGAATCCATATGGGCCTGAGTTTTTGGTTTTGGGAAGTCTTTAGATAACCAGCTCAATTTACTGTATAAAATGATAGGACTGTTTCAGTATTCCAGATCATCTTGGTTCAACCATGGAGTGTTATAAGAGTCCAAGAATTCACATTTTTATTGAGGAGCTCATTTTATGGCATAAATACTTTGGAAGTAATATTTGATTATACTTTGAATTTCTGTAATATATATTTATACCACCGTCTTTAATTTTGGGAAGGCTTGTCCACACCTGTCAATGCTCAGGGTTTACTCACAACTCGGAAATCTCTCCTGACATGCTTGGGAGACGATATAGGATGCTGGGAATCAAAATCTGGATGACCCCGGGTTGGCAGCATGCAAGGCAAACCCCTTACTTACTGTTATATTACTCTGGCCCAAGATACTTTTATTTTTGTTTGTTTAGGATTATTTTCTCTTGACTTATGAGTCTTACTAATTGTTTATCTATCTTGTTTATTTTTGCAAAGAAGCAATTCTTGCCCTTTGGATATCAAATTCAATAATATCTGCTTCAAGTATAATTATTCCTTCCTGTTTTTGCTCATTTGGTTAGTCAATTTTCAATCTCTGAAGCTGTGCTATTAAGGTACACTTACGTAGGGCCTTTATTTCTTCCTGATGAATATTTGCAAATATATAAGATGTCCTCTCAATACTTCTTTAGTTGTGTCCCACAAATTCTGATAATTCTTGTCATTGTCATTTGCTTCCAGTAATCTTTAGAGTCTCATCACTCAGTGATGCTCAGGGGTTACTCTCAGATCTGTGCTCAGAAATCGCTCCTGGCTTCGGGGACCATGTGGGACTCCAGGGAATTGAACTGTGGTTCCTACGTCAGCTGCATGCAAGGCAAACACCTTACCGGTGTTCCACCACTCCGGCCATACATTAAGCAATTTAATTTAGATCACTTGTCAATAAAGTTTTCTCAGTATATACATTAGCCAATATACTGATGAAGTACACAATTTAACTTAGATAATTTACCCAACCCATATTAATTTAATTTTAAAAATCATCATCATATTACCTGATATAAATCAAGTAGAATATTTAGCTATAGTATAAAACATGCTAAATGACTTGCTAATCAGGCGATTTTTATTTATGATATATAAATAAACTCAATCTGTTTTTATCTTCTTTTATTTTTTAAAACTAAGAAAAATACTTAAAGTTTATTTTATGCTTTATGTTCTCTTTTTAATTTTGTTTTTGTTTTGGGATCACATCTGTTAGTACTCACTGATTACTCCTGGCTCTGTGCCTGCTGTACTATCTCTCTAGTTTATGTTTATTTTATGATATAATTATTATAATAAAGTTATGTTTATTGGAAAAATATATTACTCCTTTAGATTATCAAAAATATGTGTCATGGGAAATAGTACAAGTGTCTGATATGCAGGAAAAGTACTATAACCTCTTTTTTTCTAGCTACAAAACTTACTTTTGTTTATTGAAGGTGATTATGTTCTATTGTACTGCTTGGTTCCCAAAACACCATGTTGAGTTATGCTTGATCAGAGAACTAGAAGTTTTTCCTAATAAAAATTATAAAATGTCACTCTAAAAAGCATAAATTAGCTTCAATTTTCTAATTCATTGTCTCTAATTATTTTGATTTTAGATGTTTTCTTTTATTCATGCAAGTTCATATAATTCATGAGAAACAGTCTGATTTCATCTTTTCTTTTCATCTACTGATACACACAAAATCTTTTATAGTACTTATTCTATTTTTAGCATAATCCCAATTCTGTTTACTTTTAATAGAGTCTTCTGTCATTTACTTTTCTTCTGAAAAATGTGCAACCCTACTACCACTTATTTTATGAAAACACAGTCTCCTATTCTAGACATCATACAAGAGAATGAAAATTATAAAGATTTACATCATAATATGATTATCTTGATAATGAATAAATTTATTACATAGGGACTGGAATAGTATAGGAAGTATAAAAGTATCCTTGCAGGTAGTTAACCTGGGTTAGAATCACAGAATTCAGATAGTCCCCTAATGTTGGTTACCATGACCTGACAGAGGCCATATTGCTATGGTCTCTCTGCCATTTTCCAGTTTGCATCTGCAAGCTGTCTATATGTTGTTTCACTACAAGGCCTCTGAGCTAACGGGAAAACAGCAGCCCAATAGATAATAAATAACTTCTTAACTTCACAGTCCTGAGGAGAAGGACACAGCCTGATATCACTCCCCGGAATAAAGTTATACCCCCCTTTGCCATTTGCTTGTATCAACAAGGTTTGCATTCTTGTTCTCTGTAGCATTGGTGTTACAAAGTTACTTCTTAAGAAATTGCCCCACCATAAATCTGTTAAGGGCTTGGGAATGTAGTGAGCAGACTCTTCCCAGGGTCACAAAGTGCTTCCATGGAAACTGCTTATCTCCCCCCCCTCCCTCTGCCCACTTCCCATATTTGGAAGATGAGGTTACCTTTTGTTCCACCCAACCGGTGCTGTATTTTTACCATATTTGGAATAATGAGTGGCCTGTGCGCCAAAAGAATGATTGACATCACCTGTGCCTGCCCCTCTCTACCTTGTCTATATAAGAAGATGCAAAATCACAATACATTGCCCTTGATCGGATTTTTCGTCTCGGGTCATTATTCATTAACCTCTCAGATTTCTTACAGGTGTGATTGTGATCTGAGCCTCGCAAAATAGGAGTGCGGTTGTCCGTGAGCCTCTCATTGATTCCCGCTGGCCGGGCCCCCGCGGGGGGCTTACCGGGCATCCGCACCCTAGGTATATAATATAATATGCAGAACATAATAGGACAGTTTTAATATATTTTGATATTAACACAATATATAGATATATATTCTTTCTTATTTAAAAACCCTTCTTATATTATTTATTTCTGGTTAAGTTTGAAACTGTTATCTCAGTTGATCTATTTACTTTTATTTCTTTCTTCATTTTTCTTCCCATCTCTTCCTTGTTTTCTTCTTTTTCTTTTTTCTTCCTTTTCTTTCTTATTTTTAAAATAATTTTTATTATGGTCAATGTGAATTACAAGTGTTTTACAGTTAAATTTAATGTACATAGTGACACTAAATTAGGGCAATTTCCCACCATCAGTGTTGACTTCCCTTGGCCCCTGTTCCCAGTATGCATCCCATACTTCTCCCCTTTGTCCCCTGGACTGCTATTATAACCAGTCCCCTTACTATATAAATTGTTGTAGATCTTGATTTTTTTTTACTTTGGGTTTAGTATTTAGGCATGATCAATATTTATTTCCATTCAGTGTTTATGAGATCACTTTGCCCCTGGTACCATGCACTTAACCCCCCCCCCCAATTTGTAGGTTGATATAGAAATATGAGACAGAACAAGATGATTCAAGTTCTATGGTCTTATTTAAAAAAAAAAGTGGATTGGAGCCCATGTCCGAAGCTATAAATATAAATTAAAAGAAGAAAAAGGAAAAAAGAAAGAAAAGAAATGGTGGGGCTGATATGGTGGGGTTTTGTTTGTTTGTTTGTTTTGCATAGGCACAGTAATAATTGGGGGGGAAATTATAAAGGATAAGAGATACAGGGTGTCTCCACCCTGAAGCATACTATCATGGCTCTGGACATGTTTATTGTCAGCCCCTAAAGTCTTCATAGAGATCTTGATTTTTGCACAGATCCTAGGACGGACTCTAGGATAGCATTTTTCCTTATGGTCCCGGGAAACTTTTTTCTCAGTGGTGGTTGTTGTATTCAGTTTTATGTAATTAGTGATCTTGGTTTTTGCACAGATCCTAGGAGGAGTGTCTTCTGATTTCATCTCACAGATGATGAGGTAGAGCAACCTGCCCTTAGATCAATTTGTTGCTGTTTCCTTCGTCGTCATAAATATGAACCTACCCTGGCACAAGTTGGTGCCGAAGTGGTATCAGGGACTCCCCAGGGGGAGTTGATTCCTGGTGCTGCTGCCGAAAACTGTACCAGTTCTAAGGTTGGAATCCAGGCTATGGGGTTGGTTTTTCTATGTCCAATCACATGAAGTCTAAGTCAAGTCTGCTTGACAAATGTTCAGGGTGGAAAGTGCATACATTTTATGTGTTCTTATATTTATTAGGTAAGAACTTGTTTCTATGCGTAAGATTTCCCATTTTAGAATCAGAGAAAAAGCATAGCATTAGGGCATTTGCCTTGCATACAGTGTATTCTGTCCCCCATGTCTGCCAGGAGTGATTCCTGAGGGCAGAGCCAGGAGTAATCCCTAAGCATTGCCAGGTATTACTCTAAAACCAAAAACCACACACACAGACACACTCACACATACACACACACACACACACACAAATATTTTCCCATTTTAGTGTACCTATGTGAAAAGGAACGATGTCATATTATATTATTGGGGTTAAAAATGACAAGCTATACAATTTCTGTGCCATTGGTTTGACCTGAGATTTTATTCCCAGAAAGATTTTCTACTAGAATTTTACTAAACAAAATTAAAACAAGCAAAACACCAAACCAAACAAACAAACAAAATCAAGGATGGAGGAGGTTACGTCTATATTTGAAAATAAATACACAAAGATTATACTCATTAAGGAATTAAATATAAAGAAAATATAGATATTCCATTAACTTTTGATATAATCTTGGGGTGGAAGATAAGATCCAGAGTACATTTTCTTTCTTTCTTTTTTTTGTTTTTGGGCCACATCCATTGATGCTCAGGGTTTACTGCTGGCTAAGCACTCAGAAATTCCTCCTGGCTTGGGGGGAACCATATGGGATACTGGGGGATCGAACTGTGCTTAGTCCTAGGCTAACGCTTGTAAGGCAGACGCCTTACCTCTAGTGCTACCGCTCTGGCCCCAGAGCACATTTTTGTTACACACCATAGTCTTACTGAGACTGAGAAATGGTTTGCAGCAGTAAGAGATAAGGTAGTGTCCTTGAGCTGGGTGTCCCTCTGGAGCTGAATCCAGTAGCAAGCAATGGTCCACAGTGAGAGGGGTAAAAGTACTGAATAGAATGAATCAGCAGGAGTGGTGTCTGCAGCTGCTTGCTGGAGCAAGAGCTATGGGACTGAGAAGGTGTCCTTGGCTTTGGGAGCTGGATGGTAGCAAACTGGGGCAGAGAGATGGTCTTGTTTCCTAAGGAGTTAAGAACTGAAGGTAAAGAGGGTTTAATAGGGAGAAATAATGGATCAAGACTGAGGGGGTGAGAGGATAGAAGTTTTTGATGGGGGAGGAGGGATCTTATATAACTGGGACTATTAGAATATAGGAATAGATTGTATACAATACAGATTAGGCAAAAGTAGAGGAGTCCATTACACACACTCATGCCTACTTATAGACAGACATTAGGGATCTATTCATAGGTTGTAGCTGGAGGCTTTACTCTTATGGATGCGTCAAGGCACTTTAAAAATAAATAACTTAAAAATAAATAAATATGTGGATAAAAAAAGAAATTTAAATATTTTTTAAAAATGGGCCAGCGCATTTTCCAGTTTGTAGGCACGCCTTCAATGGTGGGGTGAACTTTGCTAAATGAAGCTTTTGGGGTTAGATTGTACATGGAGCATTTTAAGGTAAACACAATTCTCATGTCTAGAGTATATAGTAATGAGCACTATAAGAGGAGTCTATCCTAGTCAGTATCATCCACCTTGTCTTGTGCATTGAATTTTCTTTCATAAGAGGAAACTGACAGAGTTTGCACTGTGATATAATAGTAACATAGCTTGAATAGAAAAAGATGAAAAAGGATAAAATGGATAAAAATAATAATTATTTGCAATAAACATAATGAGTAGGGTCTGTAACAAAGGTCTATTGCTTGCGGTTGCCTATTTCAGTGGTCTCTATATAGTCAAAAGCTTTAGTTCATAATAGCAGACATAATCAAAAGGAAATGCAAAAACTAAAGAATTTTGAAAAGACATTGTCATAATGAGCATTGGATTTTAATTCTAATATGATAGAACACTAAACTGCAAAATTCAAAATTGGGGTGACCAATCTATATCTTCAAAACTCTTTGTGAACAAAGAAGTTGAAGAATTATTTTATATAATAAAATTAAGGCACTAAACATACTGATAGTGAACATTGCAGTGGGAGTACCTGACATGCAATCATATTCTGCACCTGATTCTATGGATAAAACTTAGGCCTGGGTTGGAGCGGTGGCGTAGCAATAAGGCATTGGCCTTACACGTGGCTATGACCTATGATAGACTGTGGTTTGATCCCACAGTGTCTGATAGGTTCCTCTAGCCAGGAACAATTTTTGAACGTATAGTCAGGAGGGACTCCTTAGCATCATTGGGTGTGTTGGCTGTGGCCCAAAACACAAAAACCAAAACAAACAAAAAATTTTAGTCCTTTGTAGTGAGAGGCTTGGTTGAACACCTGTTAGCTCTAAACGCCTGTTTTAGTTGTTACAGGAATTTTGTAGTATAAAATAAAGACTTTGTGTTTTTCCTCTTCGGGTTAATTTTTTTTCCTTCTCCTCACTATAGTCTGACACTATTTAGACCATTGTTTTTCTTTATGGAATTATTCTATATACTGCATATAAGTGATATTATTTTGTATTTATTCTTTTCTGATTTACTTCATTTAACATAATTTCTTTTGTTATTATATATAATTTTTATTTTGACCATATGACTTACATATCTTTCACAGTACATATTAACATTGAATCAGGGGAATTACCATCACCAAATTTGTCCTTCCTCCACCCCAGTTCCCATCCTGCATCCCATTTCCCCCACCCTCATCCCCCAGGCTGCTAGAGTAAGTGATCCCCTCTGTCTAATTTCATCCATGTTGCTGCAAATTGCATGATTTCTTATTGCTATATAGTATTCCATTGTGTATATATACGACATCATTATGATACATACATCTGCTGTTGGACATCTATGTTGATTCCAAATCTTGGCTATTGTACTGAGTGCTGCAATGAATAGTGGTGTGCATACATACTTTTGAATAAATGTCTTTCTGTCTTGGGGATTTATACCAAATACAGGGATTTCTAGGTCATATAGCAGCTCAATTTTTAGATTACTAAAAACCCTTCATACTGTTTTCCAAAGGGATTGGATCAGACAGCATTTCCATCAGCAGTGGATGAGAGTCCCTATCTTACCAAATCTCCACAAACAGAGATTGGTTCCATTATTTTTGATATGTGACATACTCACTAATCTAATATGGTACCTCATTGTTGTCTTGATTTGTATTTCCCTAATAAGTGACAATGAATATCTTTTATGTGTCTGTCAGCCATCTGTTTTCCTCAGAGAAGTGTTTGTTCATTTCTTCTCCCCATTTGTGTTGACTTTTTTAGGTTTTGTGGAGCGAACATTTATGAGTACTGTGTATAACCTAGATAGCAAACATTTTTCGGATATGTTGAGTGCAATTTTTTCCTATTCCATTAGTTGTTTTCTAGTTTTAGCCCATACAGAAACTTGTCTTTTGCCATACAGAAACTTCTTAGTTGGGCATAGTACCATTTTTTTAGGCTTGATATTATATCTCTTTCCATTGTCATTCTATCATCAAGGCCTTTCTTTGAGGTATAACTCTTGGGGTGTTCTTTCTATTTTTATTTCAATGAATTTTATAAATTTGGGTCTAATTTCAAGGACTTTAATCCATTTTGAGTTGACTTTTGTGGAAGGTGTGAGTGTATGAATCAATCATTAATTTCTTGCACGTGGTTACCTAGTTGTTCCAACACCATTTGTTGACGAGACTGTCTTTGTTCCATTTCAAGTTCTTGGCTTTGTTGACCATATATTTGGGGGTATATCACTGGATATTCTATTTTGACCCATTGGTCTGTCTTTGTTCCAATATCATGTGTTTTGATCATTATGATTTTATAGAAGAGCTTCAGGCTAGATAAAGAAATGCCATCCAGTTTCTTTATGGCAATATGGATTTGGCTAACCTACATCTTTTGTAGTTTCACATGAACTTTATAATTGATTGTTCTAAATCCTTAAAATGATGTCAAAAAAGAAATATAAATGGCCAAAAAGCACATGAAAATATGCTTCACATTACTAATCATCAGGGAGATGCAAATCAAAACAACTATGAGACACCATAGACACCGGCCTAGGGTGGGTGCGCTCTCGGGCCTGGGTCCCCCGATCCCCCTCTGCCTCTTTCCCCCCGGATCCCCACGTGGGCTCCTGGGGGGGCCTTATGGGGCACCCTGGGTTTTCCCCACTTCCAGGCCGGTTCCAGAGATCGGCTTAGGGTGGGACTCCAAATCCTGTTCCTAGGGCCTG
>PVKC010003261.1:0-39680 GCA_004027635.1 Crocidura indochinensis
CCTTCCTTCCTTCCTTCCTTCCTTCCTTCCTTCCTTCCTTCCTTCCTTCCTTCCTTCCGTCCTTCCTTCCTGGTGCTCATGGTTTATTCCTGATTTTGCACTCAAGAATTACTCATGGTATTGTGGGGGACCAGAAGGGTGCTGCAGATCAAAGCTAGGTTATCCACTCTACCAATAGTACTATCTCTTCAGCCCCATCACTCTTAATAAGTTTCATTCAATAAAAACTATCTTGTTTAACTATATAAACAAAACAAAATAAGGTTATATTTGGCCTCTGTGTAATAATTACTGATTGCTAGTCCAGCCCATAAATTTTACTTGTCTTGATACCTAATTATATAAGTCAATTACATTATCCCTGATCTAATGGGAGGTAAATGTAAATATATTTAATTGAAATCATGAAATTAACTCAGAGCTATGAATAGGAAAAAATTACCTTAGGGAAGTTTTATCATCTTTGATACATGTATATTTTCCTTATCTCTGGTTTCAAAGGAAGATTTTCCTAGAGAAATGTATTTCTTTCAATGGATATTAGATATTATTTCCTCTTGGTTTTTATTTACTTTCATAAACAGTCTTTATAAATATGCATCGTGTTGGCAATGCGCTTTACTTTCTAAATCTTTTTTATAATCAAGTGAAATCACTTTAAGTAATTACTATTTTAGGGTACACAATGTCTGTTTCATATATATCAAGGATTTATAAACCAAGAATCCTGGGGTCTACAGCCTTATGAATTCTTACTCAAGCAAAATTAGCCACCCTCTTAGTGGTCAGAACTGCTATTCTACAAAGTACCATTATCTCATATTTGAGACCTGAAGCAATCTTTAAAAGAATGCTTTGGAACAATGTAGGTGGTCCAGCATATATCACGGAAATTAATTTTACTTTGATATTAAAAAGAATGTATCACAGTCTGAAGTTTTCAGCCTTAGGCTGGGATGTATACTAAACTCCATTGATGTGAAAATAAGTTATTCTACCGTTTTTAATAATATCTTTTTCTCAAAGGCTATTTTCACTATCATATTTATTTACCCTTCAGGAAAATGGTCTTTATTTTAGTCTTAATATAGGGATAGGAAGAACTAATATTTTTCGAATAAGGACACTGAATGAAAACTAATAATCTTCAGTACATATGAAACTACTTATAATCCAAGTATCATTTGTGAAATAGGATATTTCTTTCATGTCTTCGCTATGGATGTAGTATAAAAGTATTCCAATATACCCCCTACAGTGTAGACCACGGTAAAAAAGAGAACTAATAATTTCAGCTCTGATTTCAGTGAATCAAATACCAGGGAATATGCTATTTCCATAGATTTTTGCTTCATCACACTGAAAGACTTTGTAAAGTAAGAAAACAAAACAGAATAAATACATGAAATCAATTTCATTTATTGTCTCAGGGATACCCTGATAGCAAAAGTATAAGCATCTGTGCACATTGATTTAAAAGTATTTTCATCTCATATTGTTATTTTTAATTTTCTAATCAAGAGGCTGCTAATCTAGACCAGTATTTCTCAACCTTATTCTAAGTTATGCTATTGACAACTGATCTTGTTTCCTTTCTGTAACTTGTTACTTGTTTACTCCATAAATTCATGCCCTGTGCCTCTATTTATCTGTTTTTACTTGTGCCTCTCTAGAAATATTCTAGATTCTAGACTGCCCACTCAGTCATGTTTGGAAATACTGATATAGAAGTTACATAATCTCGGCTTAATATTTTCTTATTTTATTTTTAGTTTATACTAATTGGAGCAAACATTTTTTTTTTCTCCAAGCTTGTTGCACATTTGAAAAAAAGAAAAGAAAAACAATTTCTTTCAGTACTAGATAAAGGAAAATGTAAGTAAAAAAATAAAAGACAAATTTGAATAAGTGTCTAAAATTATTCTTATCAATAGTTTACAATCTGTGGTTCAAAGGGTTAGTATGTAGATTAAGGCTTTCATTAGTTGATTCCAGATCATTCCACTGTACTACATATGATGTCAGAGCACCAGGTATGGCCTTTAAACTAAACAAACACCCACACAAAACCAAAAAAATTAACAATTATACCATATAACACTGATATTTTTATTTTATTTATTTATTTATTTATTTATTTTTGGTTTTTGGGCCACACCCGGTGACGCTCAGGGTTTACTCCTGGCTATTCGCTCAGAAGTTGCTCCTGGCAGGCACGGGGGACCATATGGGGAACCGGGGGATCGAACCGCGGTCCATCCTAGGTTAGCGCAGGCACCTAATCTCCAGCGCCACCGCCCGGCCCCCAACACTGATATTTTTAATATAAAATCTTTATTTAAGCACCATGATTACAAGCATGATTGTAGTTGGGTTTCAGTCATAAACAGAACACCCCCCCTTCACCAACAATGCCCCCCTCCTTCCCAACTCTTGCCTTTATTTGAGACAGGCATTCTAGTTCTCTCACTCATTAAGATTATCATGATAGTCTAACACTGATATTATGATGATGAATAAAATTGTCTTATTAGTTTATTACATATTATTTTCAATAACTACAAAAATTTATTTTGACAAAATTTCTTATCACTTCTGAACATTTACAGTGTTAAAGCCATTTTTTTCTTTTTTTGCTAAAGGACTTTCTAGAAAAATATCTCAAAACCGATCTTCTTAGGCAGTTCTGAGTTTCACAAGATTGTAGAGGAAGTATCTAGCAATAATTACTATTCCTCCAAGCTTGTGGGAGAAAGTCTGACATCCAGACATAGTTAAGCTGATTAGCTTGAAGTTCTCACATAACAGCCTCCTACTCATTGATAAGGTATACTTAGGTGTCTCAGCTATGTTCAACTATGATTTGTATAGTAGAGTTATATCAGTTATTGAACATATATAATGGAATACTACATAGCTATAAGGATGATTCAGTCATGTAAGTTTTTGCAACATGGATGAAACTGGAAGATATGTTCAATAAAGTAAACCAGAAGAAGCAGGATAAATATGAATGACATCAGTTATTTAGAATAAATACATGAATAACTGCAATGGTCTAAATAGGAATTATCTTGAACACCCGTAAACACAGAATATAGTAAGTAGAAAGAAAGAAATTGAAGGAGGAGGAGAAATACAAGTATGAAAGAATGGGGAGAGGGGTCAAATGGTCTCCAGTGCATTGGTAATGTTAAAAAATGACAAACCTAAATATCCAAACCAAATGTAATGACAGTGCAATCAAGAAACCCAAACTTTAACAATCTAAAACTTAAAATGGAACTGTTTTAACTAGTATGAAATTCACTTGGGGAACATTGGTGCAGGGAAGTCGACACTGGTGGTGGGATTGGACATAATTCATTGTATGTTTCAACCCCAACTATGAAGAACATTGTAAATAACAATAGTTTCAATAAAATAAATTAACGTTTTAAAAATAACACATTTTCACCATTTCTTTGAGCTAAATGAGCCATGTGAAATACAACCACATGCTGTGGAAGTCAAGAGTAAGAGTGATTCCTTGTTGTCTTATTGGTTATTTTCCTCTTCTGTGACTATTTTGGCAATGTGGAGATCACTGACAAATACTTCTACAATAGAATTCTGTTCTCTGGCTTAAAGAGGTATATGTGGATAGCCATTTTACTTTTTTATACATTTTCAGATGAAATCTAATTTCCTATGGTCTAGAGAGATAGTCCAGTGGGTAAGGCATTTTTCTTGCATGTAGTTAACCTGTGTACAAACCCTGGCATCCTATATAACCCTGACCACTGCAAAGAATAATTTCTGATTGCAGAGCTAGAAGTAACTCTTAAGCATTGCTGAGTGTAGACCACAAACAAACAAAAATAAAAACAAACAATTGTCTGTTTTTCTTTCCCATATATATTTAAAATATATTTCTGAAGTATATATATGATTTTTAATGTTTAGTATAAAATCTTCTATATGTGTTCTTTATAAATGTTTTTCAGGATTTCATTTACCAGTTGTAACTTATGCTCTATAGCCTAGCTTAGTTATTGAATATATATGTAATTCCACTGATTAGAACTGCTTCAGGCCAGAAGTTCTTGCTTTCTGAAAATGTATTAAAAATTTCTAATTGATGAGCTCTGAAATTCCTTTTATATTCCAGCAGAGTTGTGTCCACAAAGTAAATAGAGCAAAGGGCAGAGACAACTATGGCCCCACCGAACTCTGATGACACTTCTGTGAAATGAGTTTCAGTGCAGCTATATTTATGAGTAAGAATTAGTTTTCTGGCCTTTGGCTCTGATGATGGACTCCTATAATTAGACTTTAAAGTTCTGCATGTGATTAAATCTGCAATCCTTTGATTCTCCTCATCAAAATACATTATACACATATTTGAAGCTCTCTCTATTCGCCTTCAAGCTTTTGTGCTTTTCTCTTTATGTAAACTCAAACACAGTTTAATAGGACATCTATTTTGAGTCCCAAAATATAAATACCTCGGGGAACTATTCTTTTAGTGAGATAAGAATTAGTGTGATGACTTCTATCCTTAATTTTTTAAGAGGATGTTCAGGATATTTCCAAAACACTTTTAAGATTTCTAAAGTAAGGATAAATGAGAAGCAATTTGAAGGAAACTTATATCTTAAGGAAAATTATTTTGGCATCAAAAGATAAGGTAAAACATTCTGCCAAAATTAGAAAGGGACAAAGCCAATAAGATAAAGTATGTCTTTGTTTTGTATGGCCCCTGGCTATTGTAGTTGCTTAGGAGATGTTAATTTAGTTGTAATTATAGTTATATGATAGTATAATTATAGATAATTATATAATGATTATATAATTTATTATGATAATGAAAATGCCTCAGAGCTGGTAAGCTAGTAATCACTAATATGGAGATTTTTTTTCCTGGAGGTGTCTCTCCTTTTACATCATCTTTTTTATTTTTATGTGTTAATAAATTTATGTGAATTTATACTTTATATTAAGAAGGAAGATGAAGTAAAAAGGCATCTTTTAATTCACATGTATATATAAACAGGACACATAATTTTTTTTAATTTTGTTAAAGATACATAAATATAATGGTTGTTCTTGTAGTCTTTTTTTTTTTTTCAGTTTCTAGGTCTCACCAGATAGTGCTTAGATCTTACTCCTAGCTCAGTGCTCAGTGATAACTTCTGGTGGGGATAAGGGAAAATATGGCTTTCTGGGGGATCAAACTTGTGTCAGCTGCTCAGTCAGGTAGACCAAAAACCTACCTATTGTACCAGCCCGTTAATAGCCATATTAAGTATTTAGTTTGGTGAAATGAAGAGCATCACATTGTATATCAGCCATCCCTCCCAGCCTTTACCAGAACTCTCATTTCCTCAAACTAATTTTTCATGTGCACATATAAAAGCTCTCCTCCTGCTTCCCATCTGGGACTATTAGTCTATATGGAATTGATTATTCTAGGCATTTGATATATCATACAATACTTTTTCTCTGACTTATTTATTTCATTTAAAAATATTCACAATCCATATTACAACTGCTATCATAGCTTCTTTACTTTTGAGGGCTAAATCATCTATTATATGCATATTATACTTTTATTTATTCATTGATTTGCATTTGTTTTCCTTCTGCATTTAGTTTATTATGAATAGTGCTAGTCAGAATATGCCATTCATATGTCACAAATGTTTTTTTGAGTCTTGCATTACTTTTGCATATTGGGAGAACCTGACGTTCCAAAGACTGAATTCAACCCTACAGCATGCGTTGCATGTGCTTTGATCTTTGAGATCTCTACCTAGCCCTGGCAAGCATGTTAATAGTATTTTGGCTTTTTTCTTCTTCTGATATCAGAAAAGATCTGATACGTTTGGTGTGATATGACCTTAGAGCAGGGGTTCTCAAATTTTTTAAACAGGGGCCCAGTTCACTGTCCCTCAGACCATTGGAGGGCCAAACTATAGGAAAAAAACAAAAATTACAAACAAATTCCTATGCGCACTACATACATCTTATTTTGATGTGAAGAAACAAAACGGGAACAAATACAATATGTGGCCCGCGGGCTGTAGTTTGAGGACCACTGCCTTAGAGTAACCTTTTCTTGCCAGCCCAACAGTTCTAAAACTTTCTATTCAAATAAACAAGTTTCAGTTTTATTGAGTATATCCACATTTTTATACTTTAAATATATTCATACTCATGTCTGTGATTTTCTGCTTCTTGTTATAAATATAATTTTCTATTTTCAAAGGCATAGCATTATGTTGCTGTTTTGTAAAACTTCTTCCTAATATAGGTGTTTATATACCTACCATTATTTCTATCTGTGTAATGAATGCATTATAAGATCACATTTTTATGGTATCATTTATCTTCCTTTAAAGCATTTTAAAACTTATTTTATTTCTGTCCCATTAATTTAGTTATGTTCTGAATATTTTATAAATTAGCTGAATGCCTTTACTAGTAAAATTTACTTACTTTCCACATGGTAGAGAACATGATTTCTATTATTTTAATCCCAAATCATTTTTGGTTTAGAAACTCTTTATTTTGATGTATGCTTGAGTAGCATGTATTTTTATTTATGTTCTCAAACTGTTATAGGTTTAATTGACTGCTAATTTTTATTTTTCTCTATCCTTATTGATCTTTTGCTCTTTAATGGAAGTGCCTTACAGACATATTCACTTATTCTAATCGAATTGTGTCTTTCTTGTATTAATGTCGTGGCTGTCTGTAGTAATAATTTTAGGTTTTCTGATATTAGTTTATAAGATGTATATTTCTCTATGTCTTTCATCAAGACTTTGTATAGATAGTGTCTGTTATAAATTTCATACTCTTATCATTTAAAATTATTTAGCATGGGGCCAGTAAGATAAGTCATTCACTTCAAGCACCTGGACAAACAAAAGTTCATGAATTTATTCTTTAATGTTAAAATTTTAAGCCCATACCCTGATATGTTCATGGATTACTCTGTCACTGTGCTCAGAAATCACTCTGGTAGTGATGGAGGACCCTATGGGAAACTGGAAATCAATCCTAGGTCAGTTGTATGCAAAACAAGTTCCTTACAAGTTGTATTATCTCTCTTATCCCTAGTTTACAAATTTAAACTCTAATATCACTATATGTTCCCAAAAAAGTACTGACAAAAAATATACTCTGCAAGTGCACATTGATGGGAGTATTTAGTCATTTAAACTTAATAAAACCTCAATAAAATATTATAGATTTTATTTTATGATTTGTAGTTATATCTTTTTGTCCCTTTTTATACTATTTAACTTCAGATTGTAAGTATATTTTTAATCTCACTGCCTTTTGAGTTATTTCATATTAGTTTTCCCATAGATTATAGTTAATATAGTAATTTATAAGCATCTAGTTCAGATTGTTAACAATTTGCCTATAGATCACTGATATTTTCTTCTAATTTTCTTCTTTATGTGTTTGTCTTAAACATAATATTTAATGTGCTATATTCAATCAATAAATATAACTAACTATAGCTTTGTTTAACTGTCAGGAGAAGTAACTATATATAAATATATGCTTATATACTTATTTAAATATCTTGGTATCCATTTTTCTCTCTCCTTTATGTTTGGAACCCATATTCCATTATTGTATTCAACCACTGTCTAAAGGTTTCCCACAGATTTGAGCTATGGTTCATTATTCCTCATTGCTTATTGTTAATATTCTCGGATACTTGCCACTGATTGATTTCAACAAATGTCCTAATAAAAGGCTTTTTGTAATGAGAAAGCATAGATTTAGGTCAAATAAAGACAAGTACTATTTCTGGGTGTTTGTAGGAACATTCACAAATCAATTGTGCTCTTTCAGTGGTATTTTCGAGCCCATATCCCCCAATGCTCACCTCCTCCAGTGAAGTTGCTGGTTTTCAGGAGAACTATAATTATAGGACTACAGCTTTCAAGCTTTCAGGAGTCTGGAGTACTGGGACAAAAAGAAATTAAAGCACCACATATTTATTTGAAAGTCCTTTCTCTCCTTAAAAAAAAACACTATTCAGAATATCGAAACCCCTTTATTAATCTTCAAGGTTGTACTAAAGTTGATTTTGCCTGGTTTGGAAGTTCTTAGTGAGTTGTTGAAGGTTTGGAAGGCCTTATTTACCAACCTGCCAACCTCACTGCATTGATCAATATTATCTTCAGAAAATTACTGGTACATGCATAATATGATGTGTGGGCTTACCATCACCAATATCAAAATCTATTTTTTAGTACACTTTAAAATGCTAGATAATAAAATTTGGGTTATTTTGAAATTCTATAAAGCAACATTTCCTAAGTAACTTTCTTGAATGGAAGGAGGAAAAAGAAGGATGGTTTTAGTAATACTCACAAATGCAAAATTAACTCCTTTAAAGGGCATTGTAATGGCTACCATTTCCCCCCGGAAATTTATTATGCTCTTCCTTCATCGCCGAAGCCTGTGATAAGAACAGAGGGTTTATGTTTGCATAAACAGAAAATATTCAGTTCATGTATTTTTTTCAATTGCAAACATAAGCAGTGTGAACTTTCATTACTAGGAAAGAGTTTCAACATTGGTAATAACAAGCACATTATGAGCATTGTTGCACCCCTGTTTTTCATAAAGATAGTCTAGGGATTAAAAATGGAAAGATTAAGGCAGTTTAGGTAATTTAATTTCAATATATTTATGATGGTATTATATCCAGCAGATTGTTTACTCAGCATAGTGCTGAAGTTGTGTTTTGTTTCAGAATAGAATGAACTTGCAGTTAAGACTTTCAGATCCAGATGCAGTAACATATAGACGAAAAAACAAACAGAAGAACTCATCAAAGGTCTTCATAGCTTGGATGCAATTCAGAGACCCAGATTCAATTTGGCAAGCTACACGATTTTTCTGAGAAGCTCGTGCCTTTTACTTCATAGTGTTTAAACTTGCAAATGATAAAAATAATAAAATAATAAAAAATCAATAACCCTTACACACATATACACACACACACACACGATTCAGAGACTCAAACTTTAGACTGTCTTTCATTACGAAGAGAAGAGCAGACGTTGAAAATGAGATCTCAGTTTCCAGAACTGAAGACCAATAGTAAAACTGAAAAACATGTAAATAACAAGAAGTATCAGGAAGTATCATGAGAACATTGTAAAGTTGGATGCTTTTATCGCTGCGAGCCAGTCAATTGCTCTTATGTCATCAAAGCTTATGTTCTTTCTGCCTCTCAAGGACACTTCTAGCCAGTTCTGTGTTTGATTTAGTTTCCCAGTCCCTCCTAATCTTCCAGTGTTAATGGTCAATTTCAATTCAAAAGGGACCTTTCTTGGATAATAAAAGTTGGGCACATTGAAATTTGTGACATCCTGTATCTCATAGCAGTCACATTGCCAAAGCCATGGAAGTCTCTGTGCTGGTCAGTGGCTGGAGAGTATTTGAGATGCTGCCAGAATAATTGGATGCTTCCTGGGGACTACTCAGGGGATGGTTTTCCACTAGAAAGAAAATATTCTCTCTCAGCGTCATCAGTTGCCTGTATGGGGCTTGGTGAGAAGAAAGAGGATGGTAGGGAAGAGCTTCAATAACTTAACTTGCAACCCTGCTGTTAGCGACCTGACAACTGAATTGATGCTTTTTCTCTCTGGGAGCCTGTTAGCCCGTTACCAGCAAGTCCAATTCTGGCTGAAGCCACTACAATATTAATGGAAAAGCCACAGGAAGAGGCGAGGTGTGGCTGAGGCCAGGCCAGGCTGTGAGGACTACAGTTAATCACCTTCCTTTCACTGCCTTTGAGAATTAAACAAAGTTGTTTGGTTCAAAGAGAAGGCCAGCAAAATTTTTCCACATAGGAATTAATAGGGAGGGTCAAACAATGGCATTTTTTTGTTTAACTCAAAGATGAGTTTGTAAAAAAAAAAAAAGGAAACAAAACCCAATAACAACAGAGTTATTTTAATAATAATTGGAGAAAAATTTGAAAAATTGAGTCAAGGCATTTCATAGAAAGAACATTTATTTCATAACATTATTTTAAAGTTAACATATGCATTGATTGAAAAGCCTATTGAAGAACTATGCAATATGAGGTCTTATGAAAATTCATTGTTTAACTATGAAGTTTAATAACACACTTACATACATGTATATATAAATGAATTTTTATTAGAACTTACCAGGCTATTTTCTGTGAAATCTCACTATTAAATTTGCCTTTTTCTTTTTGCCAGCTAATGTTCTCTTGGTCAGAGAATTCTCCAGTCAACAGGGAAAAAGAAAGAAAATGGTGAAACAGATTATCCAAGATCTGTACTTACTTTTCAATTTCAATTTTACTCTGGTTCAGTTAGAGAAAAAAATTGACTTACATATAATTTTTATGTGGCTATTGAGTAAAATTTAAAAAAGTTGTAAGCTGCTTAGCACATTATATTTATTAATATATCATACTTTCATTACTTGGGAGAAATACTATTAGGTAAGAAGTTAATTCTTATTTCACGTCTTTAAATATTTATAGGACGTTATGCTTCCAGGCCAAACTATGATTAAAGACAAAGGGAAATTGCCAAATATTAGTCATTTAATAAAATTTAACGATTGACCAAAGGAAATTAAACAATATCTAATTAGATGACTAAACTTTACCTTATGTGCAATTGGAGAATTAAAATAAATTCTGAACATTAGTATTTCTGTTCTGAAGACGTTATTCTTTAATTATATTTAAAGTGAATAGCTTATTTACCATATAATGTGATCAAATACCTTGCTGGATACTTTATAAACATTTTACTAGTTAACAATTTATTTTGTTGATGGATTGTATAGAGAGAAAAGAGTTGAGTTTAACAATATTATTTTGTTTCTGTATAGTTTAATTAGAATAATCCTTCTATTCTAGGATGCTTTTAAGCCAAATCATTCTATATTTAAAATGACACTATGCAGGTTAGCATTAATTTTGAGGAAATATTTTAAATACATTAATAGAAAATAGTATCTATTGTAATCTTTGATAGGAAAGCATGCTTTTAATAAGAACTACTTGAAAAAATGTCTAGAAAAATATTTTCCAAGAGAATTCTATGGGTACTTGGGCAGTTTCATTTTTAAGAAAAATACTTTTTTAATATAGTGGTTACAAAGTTGTTCATGATTTTCTGTCAGACTATGAATACACCAGTACACATTTCTCACCACCAATTTCCCCAGTTTTCCTCACACTTTTTTCCTGTCTGCCTAAGGGCTGACTCTTTTTCTCTCTCTCACTTTTTTCTCCTTCCCTCTCTCTTTCTTTCTTTTTGTCTTTATAGACACTGTGTCTTGTACAATTGTTACTGAAGGAGTATCATGCATAACACTTTATCTTCTTTCACCACTTAGTCATGTCCAGAGTGATAAGTTTCAACTATCATTGTCATTGTCATAGTGATCCCTTTTCTACCTAATTGCATTGTTCCTCTATTTGTGACAAGAGTCCTACTAATACCTGGTCTTCCTGACCCTTGTCTCTTAAGTTTAAAGTAACTTCTTATTTTTGTTACAGAATACTATTACTGATAACTTTGCAAGCAAAAGTTTGTCATGATTATATAAGATTTATTTAAATGAGTCTTCCCTTTAACTTTTCTAAACTATATCAAGTATTCCTATATGAGTTTTATTATACCCCCCAAAGTCCCAATGCCATGTAATACTTTTCTTGATTTATACATAATAGAAGATAACAGAACCTATTAATATTAAATATAAAGAAAATCTTGTTTTTATAAATAAGACCTTATTTATTGTGTTACATAGCACTAAATACTTCTAATAATGCTATTAGACCATTGCCCTTATGTAACAAGAAGGAAATCAAAGCACAACTAAGTCACCAAACTGGACAGAAGTTACCCAGATGACCAATGACAGAAATAATATTTCATGGGTTTGGCCACCTCCCTTGGCAGTGGGGGCCTATGATTTAGAGGTTGTGGAAGTTCATGTAATTTGTTTATATTATATGCATCCATATGATATGGATTCCTCAGCCAAAGGATATAACTACCATCTCCAAGTAGTTGCCGGGATGAAACAATAAAGACAGCCATACATCATCCATCAGGAAACTTGTCTTCTATTATTATCTATTAATTAATTTTCTTCATCTAAATGCTTAAATAAATTTCATAAAATTATATATATTGAAATCTAAAAGTATTTTTTGAAGACATGGACACATTTCAATATATAAATAGCATTATCTTTTTTTTAAATCACATTTTTAATATTAGGCTTTTCAAAAAGAGTCCTGAATAAATCTGGAAACTGAAACTGGTACAACTTAATAATGTAAGTGCATTTCCAGGTTTCTCATTTTTAGATAAATTGATTAATATTTAAATATTTAGAGAAGAAATACATTTTAAAATGTGTGTTATATTTATAACATATAGTCTCTACTCACTGTGTGTAATATTAGGTGAAAAGTTTGTTTATACTCAATGGAACCATTAATTCTGTTTCCAGCAGCTGAAGCTAGTAGTAAAAAAAAAATTAAACGTAAAAACTATTTTAATTTGCATTTATTAACTAATGGGGCACTCCAAATTTAGATTTAAAGTCACGTATTATATAAAACATGTCCAGTAGAGAAACCTCAATGTTAAAAGCTTGCCTAGTAGGGCATCTACATTTACAAGAATTTTTCCTGGGATAATTTAAGAAATTATTTATGATGGCATTACCTCATACTCATTTTCTTCTGATAAAAAAATCTGTATCTATGTCAAGATCAAGTAGAATGACCAAATTGAACCCTCCTCTGTATTTATATAAAATGTATTCCCCAGAGATCACATTAATATTTTTCTCCCCGAATAATATGTGGTTTTCTTTGACCTCCATATAGGGGAAACCAATAGTAATAACAACAAAAATTAGTCAAATTGCATTCTATTATTCTGTTTTCATGGTACTAAATTTTTGAATGTTGAATCAAGATAAACTAACAACTAAGAGTAATGAAAGAAACACAACTTCAAAAAAAATGGATCAGTAAGTTGGTTTGGACCATAGAATATTCTTATTTCAGTACAGATTCTTTCAAGGTTGGACAATGGCATAAAGGCAATACAGGCTATTAATTTCAAAATTACAACTTCTATTATTTTGGCCTAAATTATATTTAATCAAAGGATACCCATTTCCCATTTTGTAGTGAATCTAATATTAATTTTTGGTGAATGTATATTATGTGAAGTAAGTTTAATCTCAGACTCATTCTTCTATTTGGTTTTAAATTCTATGGCTTTGAGATGATGAAAGGGTTACAATAGTGAATATACATGACTGGAAAATATTTTAGGAACTGAAATGAGAGCAACAATAGCAATTGACAGACTTTTACTATTATTCCTAAATATTTTGATGGAATTTTAACAGCTAATATAAACTTTAAATGTTATCATATATATTTATAAATGGGTGGCATGCTTGTTTTGTCATTACTGACCCTTAGTAACATTAACATGCTGACAAAATTGTTATCTTCTTCCAAAAGATTTCATTTTTTGAGATCTCTGATATATTTTGATTAGTTTCTTTTCTAATAAGAAAATATATTGCACATTTCAAATGAAGGGTAAGAATTGCAGAAGAGGGGCCCGGAGATAGCATGGAGGTAAGGAGTTTGCCTTTCATGCAAAAGGTCATCAGTTCGAATCCCGGTGCCCCATATGGTCCCCCGTGCCTGCCAGGAGCAATTTCTGAGCATAGAGCCAGGAGTAACCCCTGAGCACTGCCAGGTGTGACCCAAAACAAACAAACAAACAAACAAACAGTTGCAGAAGAAATAAAGTAGATTCTACAAGTTTTATGGAAGTTCTAAAACTTGCTAGGTATTTCTCTAACTGCACTCACCACTCCTTGTGGTAAGCTTCATATCCTGGGCCAGTACTTTCAGTCCCCCTCATCTCTATTGTTTTTGGGTATTATTAACATACTGCTTTTTATTTTTTTTCAATCCCACTGATGAGTGAGGTTAATAACTACAGTAGCAACTAGCATGACAATGGTAGTGAGAGAAATAGAATGCCTGTCGTGAAGACAGGCAGGGGGTAAAGGAGGAGGGAGATGGGGTGCATTGGTGAAGGTGTGTTCTTTTTATGACTATAACCTAACTATAAACTTGTTTGTAATAATAGTGCTTAAATAAATATATTATTAAAAAGAAAATAAAGCTAGAAATAAGATTTGTTAAAACTAGGGTAGAGTGGGCCAGAGTGAAATTATGTCAAGGAAGGCAGTTATCTGCACCCAGCTGACCTGATTTTGATTCTCAGAACCCCATATGGATCCCTGAGCACTACAGGAGTCATTACTCAGTACAGAGCTAGGACTAAGCCATGAGCACCATTAGGTGTGATCCAAAAATCCAAACAGCAACAACAATAATGACAAAACCAAACAAAAATTAACAATGGCATCAAACCTGGTAATGAAGCTGCTTTTTGATGCTTACAATGAGGTCATTGCCCAAAAACTAAGTCATGCAGGAAAATGATCAGAAGTCTGCTTCCTGAAAGTCCCTAAAGAAAAGAAAAAAACCTAGAGAGGACTATACAGACAGTAGAAGCAAGCCTCTAATGTGAACTATTGGAATCTATAGGTTGAATAAATACTTGATATATTCTATAGTATTTTACAGTATACCGTGAAATAGGCAACTTAAAAAAGTTATTTACTGTAAATATTTCTTTATAGAAGACAAAGTGAAAATAAATCACAAAGACTTGAAATATAAATTGCATTTTCCTTTGCCTACTCTTAGGGTAATAAGGAAAGACTTGATCATATTGTCCAGATAGCAATGAAGAAGGAAAACTAGCCTTCTTTAAATTATTATTAAACTAATACTCTGGAGAGAGAGAACAACATAGAATTAAAGGTTTTAACCAAGTTATGATGTTTATTTTCACTTTTGACATTTTCTCGTTTATTTTATCTCTTAATTTCTAGAGTTGTTATTAAGAAAAACAGAACAAAAATCGGTTATTTTTGTAGTGGATATTTTTTAAAAAATCTTTATAAATATCAGGCAGGTCCTTATTTTAATAAAGGACTTAGAACATTTTCCTAAGAAATCTTCATTATCTTTTCCCTTCTTCCTGTCTTTCTGAATTGTTGGACTAATATTTCCTGAAAATCTGGATAGCATATATTTTAAGGAAAAAATCTAGATCTGTGGTCCTTTAGCATTATATAATTTTGAAAAATTAACAAAACACAGAGTCAAAAATTAATACTGGGTTTTTCAGAAAAATTATGATGATGAGTATTAAATATGAATACTTTACATTTAGAAAACTATTCATGGCTCCTCTTTCCAATTCAAAAGCGGTTCCTTGAGATCAGATTTCCTCTTCAATTTGGCACTTTTATTACATAACCTGCTATGAACTTGACCAAACAAATTAATCACTGCATGGCGATTCTTTATTAGTCGTATAAATGAGGAAATCAATACATAAACAGCTGTTCCATTTTGCTTTCAAGTAGGTAAGGAGTCAATGCTAGTTGGAAAGAAATGCTAGTTATTGAATTTGCAATTGCTCATTTGAGGATTTACAGAGAGAAAAACGTAAATTTAGGAAAACGCTTACCTGATCATACAAAATGTAATGGAGAGGACGCACATTAGGATACATTTTGTATGATGGAACATAAGTTCCCTTGGCTCAGCAGATTTGTTCTTTGAGACTAAAGAGATAGTACAGTGGTTGGGACAGTTGTCTTGTAAGTAGCAGACCCAGATTCTTCCTAAAACCCTGAAGTCCCATCAGGAACTATTCTTGAGTACAGAGATAGGACTAAGTTCTGAATACTTCTGGATAGCACCAGAAATTGAAATAAAATTGTTCTTTGATTTGTTATAGACAGTGGTTATCAAAAATATTTACTTTGGGGGCTGGAGTGGTGGTGCATGCATTAAGAAGTCAGCCATGCACGGGCTAGTCTAGTGCAGACTGCGGTTCTATCCCCACCTCCACACCCCCTCCCCGTCCTATATTGTTCCCCAAACCAGGAGCAATTTCTGAGCGCATAGCCAGGAGTAATCCCTGAGCATCATTGGGTGTGGCCAAAAAACAAAAAACAAAAACATTTACTTTTAATTGACAATACATTGGTCTCCAATATAATAATGAGGGTTTAGGTTCCCTTTTTGGGGAGGGGGCACACCCAATGCTGTTGTTGGTTTATTTCTGACTCTGTATTCAGTTCTGGTAACAAGAAGGCCTGTCCCAGCAGTTTTAGAAGGGATTGTTAGGTCCAAACTTAGCAGTGGTGAGTAGTGGAAGTGGGGAGGGAATGCAATAAGGGCAAATAGATTCTCTTACATCTGTGCTGTTTCCCTGGTCCTACCAACTGATTTTTAACTTGATTCTGAACTGACATTTTTGTGGTAGTAGTTTCCTCATTATTGATCATGAACCTCTTTTTATTTTGAACAAATATATATTTAAAATAAAGCATAATCACTTTCACCAGTTGTTTTCCTGAGAGAGAGAAAAAATAACAATTCACTAACTTCAGAGAATCACATTGTGATCAAATGATATGCCAAATGTTTAATTTTCAAAGAATATAAGTATATTTGGTGTTGATTATCTGTTTTAATTTGCCCTCCATTCTTTTCTTCTTTTACCTCGAAAATATTTACACTCTATTTCCCTTAAAGATGCTAAAAGTCTTCAAGATAAAGGTACTAAAGATATCCTATATTCATTTTGTTCCTGAAAAATCTATCTAAAATAGAGAACTTATTAAACATTTACATCCCTCCTTGCTAGGTTTATATAATCTTATTATCTTTTTCAGTAATAAAAAGCAACCATGGTCTAAATTGCCCAATTAGTCTGATTGCATTCCTTATGCACATATACATGTGCAGATAGACACATAATCTTAAAGGTTTTCTCTATTGGGATGTGTACTACATTATGCAATCCTTAGATCACTAAATTCTGGTTTGTGTTGGCCTCAAATGATAATTTACATATATTGTGCTTATATTACCCCTATTCTTCTCTTTATTTAAAAGAAGCTCTTAACATGATATTTAAGATCAATTTCTGAGATTAAATGAGAATAATTAAAGAATAGAAATACAAGCCTGATAAAGTAGTGCAAACCATGATACTCAAGAAGGAAAAATTTAGCTAAGTTTGATGTTTTTTTCTGTATCACATCGATAGTTGTGTATTATGGATTTATGTATGTATGTGTGTGTTTGGGGGAAGGGTTTTATTGTCTTTCACTAGAATTTTGACCTAAAAGAATAGGGATTTGACCCCCTTTACTTTTTACTGTATGCTTAGTAAATAAAATACCATCTTGTATTTGGTCAACAACCAAGAAATAGATGTTTTATTTTGTTTGTTTTTTTTTGTTTTTGTTTTTTGTTTTTTGTTTTTGGGTCACACCCGGCTGTGCTCAGGGGTTACTCCTGGCTCCATGCCCAGAAATTGCTCCTGGCAGGCACGGGGGACCATATGGGGCACCGGGATTCGAACCGATGACCTTTTGCATGAAAGGCAAACGCCTTACCTCCATGCTATCTCCCGGGCCCCAAGAAATAGATGTTAAGTGAATGTCAAGCAGTCACCCAGAATGCCATGGATATAAAAGACATTGTACTAAGGTAGCTCTGAAGCGATCTTTAATATTTCCACATTCTCTTCAAAGAGCATTGCCAACTTATATAACTATTGTGTCTGCATTTTTAGATATATTCATAGCAAAGCACAGAGCAAGATGTTTCTCAAAGACCAAGACTGAGTATTTCTAGAAAAACTATCCCTCCTCCTTCTATTTTTCTTTTGTGTCCTTCACAAAGGTTCGACTGTAGCATGTAATTTCAGCGCATTTACATATACATGTACATTCATTTTGCATATTGATTGAAAGAGAATTTCACGCTTGGGAAAGAAATAGCTGGAAATTTGGAGAAGCTTTAATAAAGCTGAGTGCTTTTTGCTGTAAGGTTCCCTTTATATTGGGCAAATTATAAAAAAAAAGAGGTTAAAGTGTGCTTACAAAGAAAGAACATGCTGGAATATGTTGCTGTTACTCTAATCGAGTTACAATTTCAGAAAGGATTAGCAGGAATCTATTGAGGACCAACTAATGAGATGAGACAATTTTAAAAGCATTCCTCTAAAATAGTTAATCGTATTTAGAGCACTTTAACCTTAGTTTTACATGAGGAAACAAAGACGAGATCAGTATTACAACTTAGGCATTTATCAATATATTATTTTAAAGTAATTAATATAAAGGTGCTTATACTCTCTGCTGTCCTGTGCATGTGGTTCCTAATGTTTAGGCTCAAACGATTTTATTGGCATTAGAATAGAAATGTAACCTAGTTTTAAGAGAATATTGCTGAGAGGTAGGAAATGTCTTTTGATCTTTTCATATACTCACCAAAATCGGTCTGGCAAATCAATGATCTTTATTTTCCAACTGGCATCAGTTAGGCTGAGTGTTTACCAAATGCATTTCATTTTTAATGAGATTCTTTTGGCCTTGCTGTTTAAGTGCCAGAGGGTAGAGTCATGCAGCTAGGGTTGGACTGTGCCTGACACTGTCCAAAGATCCAGTTAAGACAATATAGTCATGTGAAATTTTTTTGGCAGGGATTGGTTGTTACGGCTCTTTTGAAACCATGGAGTAATTGCACATTTCACAATTTACTCTGCTATAAGGCACTTGGTGTAGAATATAATTAGACCTTATCTCTATCCCCTCAAACAACAAAACAGCAATAACCATTTCAGAAACCCTCTCATTTGAACTTAAATTCAAGTTGAATTTGAAAGAATCCAAGACAGATGGTGATCTGTGTAATTTCTTTTAAACTCTACATCTCTGGTGATTTGTAACCATAGCTGGCAGGTTGCTTCAAAATTTAATCACAAAGAACTTATTAATGTTAGACATATTTGAAATACAACAACTCTCATTATATTTATTGGCATGCTTCACTTTTTACATATATAATACAGCTATATTTGGGTAAATCATTTCATATTTTGATATCTCAATTCCCTTATCCGGTGGAGGATGTTTTAAAATGTTTGGAATATCAGAACCAAGCTAAAATATTTTCTTTCATGTATATTCAACAATTAGAAAAAGTAACTCCAAATTATGTATTATAAAGCCAAAATCCTCTATCCCTGGTTCATTAGAAAAATTGGAAGAGTTTTAGTAAATAGGAAGCTAACATTCCAATATGGGAGAACCATTGGTGACCTCTAGAACACAATTCCTATAACTTTCATCTTCCTACTCCCAACGCCAAATTTAAACAGCATTTCCATTTGTCATATATCTGCAAACAATTTTTTTTTTGTTTTTGGGTCACACCCGGCTGTGCTCAAGGGTTATTCCTGGCTCCATGCGCAGAAATTGCTCCTGGCAGGCACGGGGGACCATATGGGGCACCGGGATTCGAACTGATGACCTTTTGCATGAAAGGTAAACGCCTTACCTCCATGCTATCTCCCGGGCCCCTGCAAACAATTTTTTAAATAAAACACATCTTTTATGTTTTGTGTTTCCAGGTAAATACATTCATAGAACCTACCAAGAAGACTGGTGTATTCAGAAAAAAAATCTGGTAGGGTTATGCAATAGCGTTTTTAGGTTTATTGGGAACACCAAGTGTACCTATGTAATAAGGCTTAAGTATATACTGCCATTGAAAAAACAGTAATAACAATCAACTGCCTTAAGAAAGTATAGAAAAACTTCATAAAATAAAAGAAAATGATCATTTTAATAAAGCAGAAAGCAACTGAATCTGGTAACTGGTCTTTAATAGGAAGCATATCACTGTGGGGGAATGGGAAAAGCAGGACAAGAGGTAGTGATTGAACAATGGGATATGGTGGAAGGAAACTGATACATTGAGCAGACTATGAGGTTGGAATATTTTATGCATTAAATTCCACCAGTATCAATTTTACAAATTATTGCTGTCTAAAATAAAATCAAAAATAGGTTGAATAAATAGAATAAAGAAAATGCATCTAGAAAAATAGAAAAAAGCAATAAGCATTACTGAAGACAAATTTATTTAAAATAACTATTGCCCATAGTTTGATAATAAAGAGCTGAGTGTATGCAATTGATCTTGTTTAAAAATGTAACTTATTTTGCAGGTTCTAATGTACAACTGCTATCATATATGTATGACACATTATTGGTGTCAGAAGGATGTGACAAGAAATTTATGTATATAAGTTGCATTCTGGGACACATCAATGAAATGATTTTTTTGTGTGTATGTGAAGTGATAATTCTGAAAAGTGTTGACATAATTTATGTTTTGTATTGGGGTTTGTCAGTGCTAGGGACTTATTCCAGGCTTTGAGGACAGGGATCACTCCTGAAATGGAGGAGATTAAATTCAGGTAAGTTCTGTGTAAGGCTATACGAGGCTCGCTGATGCCTGACATAAAACTTTCAAAGCCAAAACTAGAACAATGTTTCAAACATAATTTCTATTACAAGTATTATAGTTACATATATTTAAATTAAATTATGAAACCATAAAATTTAAATTAAGTAATATTTAAATTATACTATATTGTGATTATAGTACTATTTAAATTAAACAAGAATATTTAAATTTAACGAATACAAAAATTCAGATAAAAAATTGATGACTTTCTTTCTTCTCTTTTCTTTCTATATTAGAAAAAAATAAGATTCCACTGTCTCCTTACAAATTATTTGAGATAGGATGTCTATTATTTAAAACTCATGTTAAATAAGTTTGGACTTAATAGGAGTCTTTAACCCTCTTTTAAATATTTAGCAATAACATCTTATTTATCATTCATTCATTTTATCACTTACCAAGATCTGGTTTAATTAAGAAATTAGAGTAGAACTCCTGCTGTATACAGTAATTAAGTCAGTCATCTGCATAGGTTCCCATGGTTTCAATAATTTTCTCTTAAATTTTCTGTGAGATGCATGATTTGTCATTTTATACTGAAAATGTTTTTGAAACATAAAATGCCAAGAGTTGATTTTTGTCCAAGACAAATTGCATTTTAGTTTATAATCAGAGAGGGTTCAAAGAAGCTCTGGTATTACTTTTCACCTAAACATCTTATAAACTGCTTTATAGAATTAAATAATTAAAGGTATATGTAATTTACTTACCCAAATTGCCCTAAAATTATGCTTTTGGAGGCTTCTTTGGTGAAAATAAAAATAAACTTAAAAATAATCATATTTTAGAAATGAGTCTTCTGAAGCTTAATTGAATTAGATAAAATATATTTATAAATTTTATTTTGTTTTATTATTTTATTTAGTTACTAATATTTACAAAAGGGTTAAGGGAATTTAGGCTCTATATTAATGAATATTATTATAGATAATGCAAAAGTATTTTCACTGATAACTAAAATGATAATAAGGCTCTCTATAAATGCAATAATCATTGGTATAGAGAGAGTACATCCAACATAAATTAAACATTAACTCGTTAGTGAAAAATATAGAATCCCTCAGCACACTAGGAATAAGCAAATTTCTTAATCTTCTAGAGGGCTAGGCTATGAGTGGATGTCATATCATGGCTAAGTTTTCAGAAGTCTTGGGGCTGGACTGGTAGCACAGTGGTAGGGCCTTTACCTTGCACATGACTGACCCAGGACTGATGCAGATTTGACCCCTGGCATCTCATCAGATTCCCCGAGATAGGAGCGATTTCTGAGCATAAAGCCAGGAGAAACCCCTGAGCACCAATGGGTGTGGCCCCCCAAAAGTTTTTAGAAGTTTGTCTTGGTTTTTTTTTTCTTGGGGGGGGGCTTGTTGGTTTTTGGACAATATCTTGTTTTGTAGAGGTGGAGGTGTTTATCCCAGATTTGAGCTCAAGAAGCAGAAGTTGTCTTGTTTTCCCCTTAGAATGCAAGACATCCTAAATTCTGATGATTTATAATGAAAACTCTACCTGGGTAAAAAGAAAAGACACAGGGAGTCTGATCTATGTGAAGACTTCATTAAGAAATACACATTTCTGCAACACATACACTAACATAAGAACTAAAAATTAGTCACGGATGTCAGATTACTTGTACAGTGAAATTTCAGGCCAACCCTTTTATTTTCAAGGTGACTTAGAGCTTGTTCTTTTTCCAAACTGTCAGAGATGTGACGTCAGGCAATCCTAATTAAGCATTCTGCAACATCTGACAGGAAAAATACCAGGGATAAAAGTTATCCTACCAAATATTTATTTTTCATATTGTGTATTTATTATTATTTACTCTGAGGTTTATCTGACAGATCTTAGCATAAAGAAAAAACATAACACCAATTAATATCTAAGTTTTACAAATCTCTTGCCAGTATGGACTTGTGCTCATTCACATTAAAAATATTCCTTCTCAGGAAAAAAATTGATCTTCATCCTTTTCCATTATATTTGCATTTAAATACTATATTTTTATTCTTTTTGTCTTTACAGCTTGCCAAAGACAAAAATTTCAATTGGTTTAGTGCAAGGAAAATGGGGAGAAAAAGAAATACAATCTAACAAAATAAAGTGCTTTAAATTCCAGTGGGAAAGTAAAAATGATTTGTGTTAAAGGTTAAATAGTCCCTAAACCATAATGTTACAAGTTTTATAGGAGTGATGTCTCTATATTCTCGTGCAATGCATCATCAATCCAGAGCCAAATAGTACTGACATTGTATATTTTTTAACTCTGCAGAACAATATTTGGATACCACTTACCTCAGAGGTAGTTTTTTTTGAAAATTATAAATATATTTCTTTCTGGGGATCTAAAGCATGCACATCAAAATGAATGATGAAGAGTGGAATCTGAATTCACAGCTGCTTCATTCAATCTGGTAAGCATGCAGTATTTCTCATTTTAGTTCACTTCTCCAAGCTCTGTAGATAGAATCCTGAAAATGATAGATTTTTTTATTTTTCTTTTCTCTAACTGCATAAATGATTACAATCAATCAAATTTCCTTTGTTTAAGAAGAACCATGAAATTACAATATGAAAAATTTTCCACATATAATTTGAGTTTTGCAGTGGGCAATGACTGGCATTTAGACAGTGTTCCACTGTAGAAGACTAGATTGTTATTTTTGGATAAATATCTTTACTTAAGAAAAGTTAACTTACAAGGACTTCATATTTTTGGTCTTCTTTGAAAATGCTTTTAAGGAACTAGATCTATCCTTGAAAAAATCATTTTGCATTTATATGAACTAATATAGTTAATGAAATTAAGTTATATTAAAACCTTACCAGTGAAAGATATATTAAAATCTTTCTGGTGACAGAAATCTCAGACAAAATAAAATAATTGATTTCATGGTAACTTTTAAGATATAAACCTGTACAGAGAATAGTATTGCTTTTTTTTTTTTACAAAGTAATGAATTTTTCTGCAAAGTCATTACAAAATGACATTGCAATATTGGCAAGATAATTCTATTTCAGTTTTAGAACAGATGTGGTATTTTATAATAAAACAAGTTGATGCATTCTTTGACATTTACAAAGTAAAGTTGACTATGTTCATTAGAGGTTTTGAAAATACATTTTTGGGGAATAAAACTTAAAAAATACTTCAGTTTTTATCTGTGAATATATATAACAATATTTCTCTTTTTCTAATTGGTCAAGTATATGAAAATTTTGTATTCTTAAATACATTTAATATAAATTTTAATGTGAACAAGTATTATTTAATTTTTGAACATTTCTTCCTCCTATTGAGAAATTTGCTTTCTGGATCAGAAGGTTAAAAAATCTATATAAAAATCATAAAATACAAAATAATGCAAGTCATTTAAGGAAATTTATAACCATGAAATATTTTGAGACTTTTCAAAGTACATATCAACACTTTCTTGTACATAAACAGATCCATATCACATGGTTGGAACGAATATTGGCAGAACATGCAATCATACAAAATATTTTTGCTGACAGTGAGCCATATATGAATAATGTGCTGGAAAGTTGATAGGAAAGAACACCTGTGATTTTGATTTGTAATTTTTTTTTAGAACTGTGATGTTTGTGAGAAAAGAATAGCAGACAGTAAGGCTGAATTCTATGTATTTAAAATCATAAAAAACACTATAAAGAAAACAGAGTGAAGAAATGGAGAATGATACAGGTACCAATATTTGGTAAAGTACATATTTTATCTAAGAAGGGGACACCCAATATGGAAGAAATTTGAGAAGAAATGAGTCACACGGGAAGAATAGGGTTGAAGTCTTGGGAAAGGAAAAGTAGCAGATATATCTCTGGAAACAAAATACTTGTTCACTGGTTTGTGTTCAGCTATTGGCAAGGAATCCCACTTAGTAGAAGCAGAGTCCCTCCTTTTAAGCCATTGCCAAGGTTACCCTGAAAAAAAAAATGTAGGTTCATTTAACAATCACTTTATTTTAAGTTTAAAATAAGTTACTGTTTTGTTTATTATTATAAACAATGTGTGTTAACTATATTCTGCACATTATGTATGATTAAAGAAAATTATTTAACTTACAACTATTAAGAAAATAAACACATTTGGAAGCATAATTTCTTTCCTTTTCTTTTTTTCCTTTCTTTCATTTTTTTGTTTTTAGTTTTTGGGCCACACCTGGTGATGCTCAGTGTATGCACTCAGATCGGCCCTGGTTTGGGGGAACATATGGGACTCTGGGGCTGGAACTGAGGTCCGTACTGGGTCAGCCACATGCAAAGTAAATGCCCTACCACTGCGCTATCACATCAGCCCCTGGAAACATAATTTCTAATGGAAAAAGGGAACTGTGATATAGAAATTCAATTCTGTTGAGTTTTTATTCATGGTTGACCATCAGTTTTTAACATGGATTTTAAGGTATCTGAAAATCATCAAATACTTTTATTGACTCTAGAGTTTACAAAAGACAGCTTGAACACGTTTAGAAAACAACGGTTCATAAATTCTCACTTGTCAAGATGGAAATTATTGATCCTGTGCGGTGTTTGCCTCTTCTCTGAGGAGAAGGTTCATAAGAAAAAGGTGCCACAGCCCTAGAAAATATTCAAGTGCAGAGGTTACATTAAGAGCAAAATTATGGGGCCGGGCAGTGGCGCTGGAGATAAGGTGCCTGCGCTAACCTAGGACGGACCACGGTTCGATCCCCCAGTTCCCCATATGGTCCCTCGTGCCTGCCAGGAGCGACTTCTGAGCGAATAGCCAGGAGTAACCCCTGAGCGTCACCGGGTGTGGCCCAAAAACAAACAAACAAACAAAAAAAGCAAAATTAGAGTGGCCCGGGAGATAGCATGGAGGTAAGGCGTTTGTCTTTCATGCAAAAGGTCATCGGTTCGAATCCCGGTGCCCATATGGTCCCCCGTGCCTGCCAGGAGCAATTTCTGAGCATGGAGCCAGGAGTAAACCCTGAGCACTGCCGGGTGTGACCCAAAAACCACAAAAAAAAAAAAGAGAGAAATTAGAATTATTTGATAGAAACATCTTGAGGAAGAGTCATATGTTTAGGAAAGAATTATAGTTTTAATGAGTATTAAATTATATAAGGATCAATAATCATTGCAATATTGACTAGACTTATTTAAATTTGACTAATCAGCTTGGACAAAAGTTAGGAAACAAGAAGAATGTAATACTATCTTGGTTTATAAGCAAGATATAGTCATATATTTGTTCATAAGCATTGAGGCTGTAAGAGGCGAGCTTTACTAGAGTATCTCATTGATGGATGTTATGCTTGGGTAAATTAAAGTGCCTAATATCAAATAAAGATTTTAAAAAATTAATAAGCAGCAGTGGCTGACTAATTCTGAAGACATATAAGAGATGCCTAAAATCTTGTGGTCATGGTATACTGTGAGATTTTCTAAAGGAGCAATTGGAAAAGTCAAAGGCAGAGGACTGAGAGATATGTTGGAAATCATTATGGCAGAAGATGTGACTGACTGGAACTGGAGCTCAGGTGCAGGTATGATGCTTTAGGGTTGAGTCCCACATTGCTTTCCTCCACACCCCATTAGCTATTGCAAAATAAACCCAAATAAGTAAATAGGAAGAAGAAATACCAAAGTAGCAAACCACAAAATAGATACCTTTAACTTTTCCCTTCTGTTTGCTTTTTCACTCTTGTGAAATGAAAACCAATGAACTTAGATAAACCACATCTGTTTCTAAGAAAAGCCGATGGAAGGAAATTATGAATGACTCAAGCAGGAAGTTGTAGCAAACAAATTATCTAGGGGACAGAATTAGAATAGACTCTGGTCTCAGAGGTTGAAAGAACACGAAAAAAAAAGTTAGTTTTCTTGATTTCAGTTTTCCATTTTTACAAATGAAGATGCTGCCGTTATTCTTGATATTTCAAGGTTTCTGCACATGAATATTCCCAAAATCTATCCTCATAATTCTTGGCCTTCTTATTTCTAATAATTTATCTTTATTCTACTTAAAAGCATATTCTCAGAGCAATTACAGTTGTAATAATAGCTATCAGTTCTAGACTCCGTGTCATTTATCAGACAATAATCAATTTGGTTTATCTAATTTAATCCTCACCATATAATGAGTCCAGATTTATCTCAATTGGGCAAATGAGGAAGTTGGGATTCACAAAGTTAAATAAATTGCTTAAGTACACACAGAGCTTCAACCAAATATCTGTTCTTACCTAGAAATTTCTATCTTCAAATCTCATAAATCCTCAAATATAGATCTATCCAAAAACTGTTTTCTCATCCATATTTCAGGCTACAAAGTAAAGAATAAAATTGCACAGATGGTTAGATTATAATCTAGCATATATGTATATTAATGTGAGCTCATCAATATGTATTATATTGGAAGCAAGTTTGAATCAGATCAGGAGATTGCAAAAAAAAATAAATGACATACTCTATAGTGTAAGATGTATTTTCTGTTGTATGTTATAATACATCCTCTAAAATTTTACTTCAGTAGTTTATTTTCTTGATTACAATTTCATTATGCTCTGCCATGACTAAATATAAAATTTTATTCACAAGTTGTTTTTTTCTAAATATCCATTATTAATTTGTTTCCTCAACATTCAAACTCTATTTTATACTCATTGAGGTCGGTCAATTTAAGATTTCGTCAATATCAATCTCTAGAAACAAATGTGTTTTACCTAAATTATCTCCTTACCTTTGTTCAAAATTTAGAAAATGAATTATCCACTTAGAATTGATTTTCTTTTCCTTTTACAATTTTGAATTGAGTCCTACACTTTCGTAGCCATTCTTCTTTCCACAACTAAATTTGTGTTTTAAAGCACTGCCTACACCTTTCTTTAGTCTAATTCTCTGTCCTCAACATTGTTTGCACACTTTCAAATACAGACATTTTTCTCAGATGCCAGAACTCATTTTATATGCACAATATTCAGATCTTCCATCCTGTGACTCAGGGCTTGTGCACAGATCTGTCTGAATCTTTGACATGATCATTTCCTTTTCTTATTTTCTAATGTATCTATAGATCCTAATTTAGCTTTTTCAAATAATGTAATTCTGCTGGGCTCAAGCATTCAGAACCCTCTGTGTCTGGTGAATATTGCTTGGAGGTTTTGCTGGTCAACTGAGTTGTACAAAGTAAATGAATTTGCGGTTAGAAAGAAGTAGGTTTAATATTTAGCTCTGAAATTATATGTAGATTCCTATCTGTCATTTGAAATACTCTAACATGGTTCATGCTTGCATTCCAAATTATTGATATGTTGTTCCTCTAAACTTCCCAGGAGCTTTTATATTTTTTGTTTTGTTTGGGGGCACATCCTGTGATGCTCCAGAGATTGTTCTGACTCTACTCAAAGAAAATCTTGGCAATCCTTGGGAGCTCTCTGATTCCAGGGATCAAATCTGGATCTGCCTTAGGCAAGGCAAGCACCATACTAACCATACATCACACCGGTCCCTCCCAGACTTCTTTGCTGCACAAAAGATCAGTTAGATTCTTACCATTTATTTGGTGACCTTACTTAATTTTCAGATACAAAGGAATCTTTATTATTGAATTCCTGCTACCTCTTTAACTTTTTCTTCTCCTCTCTCTGTTATATTCATCCAACTGCACCCATGCTGAGCTTTTTCTATTTCTTAAATACACTAAATGATTTCTTGCCACAGGGCACTTGGACATGCTCATCTGTCTAGACTGTTTTCCCTCCAGTTCCTAAGTCTCTTTTCCCCCCTTTGTTTATACTTCCAATAAAAATCAAAATTCTTTCCTCAGAGAGGATCCTGAAGTTCTCAACTTAAAAGGACACATATCCCACCTACTCAAACTAAATTATCAGTTAACATTGTAAACAGTTGATTTACAATCAGCACTTTCATTAATTTCCCTAACTGAAGAGAGAGCCTCATGGAGGCAAGGAAGAGGTCAGGATTTCTGGGCAAGTGATGCCTGAGTGTTTGCCATTGGCTGATGCAGCAACAGGAGAAAGCCAATGTGGGATGATATTGAAGCTTGCTCCAAAGGGTCACTCACAGGGCTACTGAAACCTTAACCATCCCACAGTCAGTGTGCCCAGATTTCCTAAGAGCTGGAACATTATCTTGCCAAGAAAAGAGAGACCAGTTTCCCGATGAAGGAAAATATAATGTTTGCTCTATTTGAATTTCATTTAGAAACTGTTAACACTTCTAAAAAATGTGAGGATATTTTAAACTGGGGAAAAAAACAATAGAATATATTTCTCTTTAGTCTGGATGATTTTTTTTTCTTGTAGAGTGTGTGTTTTTGTGAACTTTTTACTCTATTATACAGTACACATTAATAAATACTGCCATTATGTGGGACAATTTTGCTCAATATGAACTTTCTATCAATAACAAGTTATAGCATTGTGAAAACTATATAATATTTAATAATATTTACCTAATATTTCTAAAGCTGTCGCTCCTGATAAACAAGTCAAAGGCAAATTGAAGTGTTTTTGATTGTGATACCAGTAACTCTAAAATGCTACTGTTGTTTTGATTAAAGAAAAAGGCCAAAGCTCATTTTCTTTATTAGTTTATGTTCGTTATTGTATTATTTAACATTTATTGCATTTTTCCTCAAATAAAATGACTTCATATTATTATTATTATTATTATTGTTCAGATTGAATAGAAATTATGGGTTAGAACCTTATTAGTTTCCCTTTATAAAATGACTCTTAGTTAATTAGAATTTGTATTCATTTATAAATATTTCATAGAAAATTTATTAAATAAGCTCTAAGCTTGTCACTGAGGTGAATGGTGATTGTCTCATTTAAGCCTGAATTTTTATCTGTAACAATGCTTTTGTCTGGTGACACTATTTCATATGAGCTTAATGAGAATGAGTTTCACTTATTCTATTGTGCCTTTGTTATATTGTCATGACAGGGCTTCACACAAAACTATTTCCTCTTTTATTTTATTCTTTACCACTGTATTAGCTATATTACCATTTAAATTGCTTCCTCATTAATTCACAGAGAGATGCAGTCTACACTAAACTATAGCCAAAGAAATCTAAAAATATGGTTTATCTTTGAGAATTATATTCATTTATCAGTAATTCATTTATTTTCCAAGCTAGCTCCTTAGGTTAGGTCTGAAGAGCAATTGAATAGATATCAGAAGCTTTTTTTTTTTAAATAGGCATCATAAATATATTGGCATGATTACATAGAATTAAATCCTAGAATGTGTTCCTGAATTTACTCCTTTAATGCATAAACATGGTGTTTATTTTCAAAATTTTATTATTATTGTTATTGAAGTTTCATAGCATATTTTTTCTCCAATAAAAATGCTCTGTACTCAGTTAACTGTGTAAGAGAAAACTCATAAGGGAGGCTAGTGGTATTGTATTTTATTCTAGTTCTAGCTGAATTCCTGACTTCCAAGGGTACTTTTAGTAGAATCAAGTGCTAACGAATGAAATACCTTCAGTCTAAGTTTCTAAAGAAATATGAGCTTTCTTTCATTTTATTTTATTGGATTTTTGAAGTCATGTGATTTAAAAAATTATATAGTGCCATATATCGTGGATAAGTTAGTCGATTAGATGCTACTTAGGACTACTATCCAGATATCCAGAGGTAAGGCCAAAATAAAAATAATCAAATAATAATATATCAGATTAAAACACTTTTCTATTTTGAGGCCACAATAAGTGGTGCTCAGAGGTTATACCTGTGAACTCAGGAATTATTCCTGAAAATGCTTGGAAGATCAAATGTAATGCCAGGGGAGCATATTAAACACAGGTTAGCCATGAGCAAAGCAAATGACTTACCTGCTGTACTATCACCCCAGTCCTCTAAAACCTTTTTTGTACAGTGAAACGAATTAACATAAAAACAATAATTCAGCCTCTTGAAGGGGAGAATATATTTACAAATCATGACAAGCTCATGCTGACAATATGCAAAGAACTGATACAAATTAGCAATAAGAAATCTAGCAAGGCCAGGGAGAAAGCTCAGTAAATGGAGTGCCATATAGACCTGCCATATAGGTCTGGATTCAGTTCCTAGCATCAGGCACTGCCAGAATAAAAAATACATGGAAGTACCTTCTATGTAGAGTCTCTGGGTATGGCACAATGTTTGCCCATAAAAAACAAACTAACCAAAAGCAAATTTATTCAAGATATCTTATAATTTTATGAGGTTTTATATGTCACCATAATCTGTTAGTAACTTAATAACTCAAAGAATGACATTAATTACATTTGAATGCTATTAAGGTATCACTTCACATATTTTTTGTATTGCAAATATTCTCTATTTTTATTTAAAGAAATATACACTTCACACATCTACATACAAATTTAAACTCTACTCTTATAAAAATTAATGATGGGACTGAAGATATATTATAGAGGTTCAGGAGTTTAACTTACATGTAGTTGGTTTGATTCCAGCATTGATGTTGTCCTCTAAATATTATTAGGCATGAACCCTGAATATCACTGAGTGTGGGCCCCAATATCCTTCTGAGTAATAAGGATGAAGTATTATAGAGAGCATGTGCTATGTCTTGATACTTTGTGGACCTGGTAGTCAAAGTAACTTGCCTTTTTTTTTTTGAGAAAATAGAATTGTTAAAGAGAGTTACAGAAAGAAAATTATGCTGTGCACCTTCTTTACTAATTTAATGACACTTATTGTTAATTTGAAGCAATCAGGTTTTCTTTCTTTTATATTTTTTAATTTGAAGCAATCAGGTTTTCTTTCTTTTATATTTTAAAGTTTCTGGGCCACATCTGGTGGTGCTCCTGGAGTCTTCTGGTTGTGTACTCAGGGAATCATAAGCTGAGCTTTCAGGGAGCCTTATGAGGTTTGTTCCCAGCACAGTCATGTACAAAACAAGCACCCTCCCAGTTGTACTATCGCTCCAGGGCCAAGTATCTGTTTTACTAGAGAAAAAAGATCCTATAAAATATTTATTAAGCATTTTATATTAAGTCTTACACCCCAAAATAATAACTACGTTTTGATTAAAGCACATTGGCATCACAACAGTGTATCATTAGAGCTATAGTTTTTAATTTCCCCCTATTATGATAACCAAAACTAAATGTCCTTAAAATCATGTACATTATTGAGGAGAGACATCGATAATTACTACTTTTTTCTTTATACCCGAAAAGAGTTAAGAAAAAAAATAGAATGCCTGTCTCATAGGCATAGGAGGAAGGAGGTGCGGGGAATTGGTGGTGGTAAGGTTGCACTGGTAAAGGGGGGTGTGCTTTTTTATAATAACTGTAACCCAACTGCAACCATGTTTAAAATTATGATGCATAAATAAAGTGGTGGATTAAAAAATAGAAAAATAAAATGTCTACATGTCAAGGCTATAGAGTTGTTCAGAAGTAAAGGCACCCACCTTGCATGTCACTGACCCAGATTCAATTCCTGGTACCATATATGGATCCCAAGCATTTCTAGGTGTTTATTCCGAGTTCAGAGCCAAAAGTAAGCTCTGAACATCACCACATATGGCTACTCTTTTATGCTTTAAATTAAAAAAAAATTGTTTCAGGCCAGAGTGGTGGTGCAGCAGTAGGGGTTTGCCTTGCACGTGGCTGACATAGGACTGACTGCGGTTCGATCCCCCGGTGTCCCATATGGTTCCCCAAGCCAGGAGCGATGTTTTGAGTGCACAGCCAGGAGTAATCACTGAGTGTCACTGGACCCAAAAACAAAAACAAAACAAAACACACACACACATATATACACACATATATATGTATATATGTGTATATATAGAGATGGATATAGATAAAGATATAGGTATAGATATAGATATAGATATAGATATAGATATAGATATAGATATAGATATAGATATAGATATAGATATAGATATAGATATAGATATAGATATAGATATAGATATAGATATAGATATAGATATAGATATAGAACCCCTCTGGAAGGGCAACCCAGTGATGCTCAGGACTTAACTCTTGACTGTTCAAGCATTTCCCCTAGCTGGCTCAGGAAAATTTATGTAGTACTGGGGATTTAACACTGATGCCAGTGCCTTACCCAATGTACTGAATCTCTAACCCCATATGAAATTATATTTAAGGACAAAGAAATATTTAATCATCGTAAGATATATGATTATCTGAAGAATATTAATTCTGTGTTGTGATTATTCCAGGACACATCTCATAGCCTAATAAAAACTTCTGTCTTTGAAGAGTTGGGTACTAAAGGAATAGCATACAAAAAAGTCTACTTCCCTAAAGTATTTTATGTATGAGCTGTTTCCACTTGGAAGTTATCAAGAGATGTTTTATGTTGTAAATTTCAGAAAACATGAAATAAAAAAAATGCTTAATTGATTGAAAATAACATATTATTATATACAGACTTTGGTTTTAGATTAAAGGCTCTTATGTTTGAGGAAAGGAGCTAATGTTTTATGTTGTAAATTTCAGAAAACATGAAATAAAAATATGCTTAATTGATTGAAAATAACATATTATTGTATACAGACTTTGGTTTTAGATGAAAGGCCCTTATGGTGGAGGAAAGGGGCTAATTTTCTGCTTAGGAGCAAGATATTTGTCAAGCTGGTGATACTTTCTATGGTCAGCAAGAATGCAGAGATAAAATCTAAAAATAAAGTCCTGAAATGCTCTTAACTCTGTTGTGAGCACGTCCCAAATGACAAAAAAATCTTCTGGTCTGAATGCCCGAAGTACAGAGGTTATATAAAAAGAAGTTAAAATTAAAATTGTTTTGAAGCCCTGCTTTAGACAAAGTTTTGTATTTGAACAAGGTAAAGTGATCAAAATATGTTGTTTGCCATGAGAAACTTTTAGAAAAAAATAAAATAAAACTTCATCCAACCGTTTTACATTTTTGACATCTGTGCCGCATCTGATTGGAGATTCTCTTTCTTCTAAATATCTATTGTGTTTCAGTGACTGCTGGGATAAGAGCCACTTGTTTCTACAGTAATTGTCACAGGATAACTGCCAGATGGTAATACTGAGAAGGACAGCATGAAAAAAATATATATTGTGTTTTCTTTCCCACTTTCTGTCTTTCTAGGATGAGTGGATGTAAACTTTAAAACGATGTATTCTTTGAGGAGAGGAAATGACAGAGTCACACAAATAGGACATAAATTAAATTCAGATCTAGCTTGTGAAGTTCTTTGAATTTATCTCCGTATTTATCTCCATGATTCCTTTAATATTATTAAATGGGGGATGTAGCGATTTCATGAACACTTTGGTGGAAGAATGAAAATTATTTGACACGTCCGTTCATACTCAGTTATTCCAGTATAAATCACAAAACACTATAAAGTCACCAATTAAAACTCCTGCTTCTTTATATGTCTAGCTATGAAGTTGATTTAAATACCATTTTTGATATAGAGGATGGGCTCCAAATGGATTGTCTTGCTCTTGAAAACAGAAATAGCTAAATGCTTTTCCATTTATTTTTTCCTAAACCCTTCTGAACTGGAATACAGACAGGGAGAGGTGGAGAGGTAGTCTTTGACACACTTTGAGTTATTTCTCTATAGGGAGCCTTTGCTTAGTTTCTCTGTTCTGAAATGGGCTCTGGGTACTTTTGCTCTGAGAATACCTTTGCTCTGAGAATCCATTTAAGTTCTAGTATTTTCCATATATCCTTTTAATGGGAAAACTCTCTGCCTGACTCTCATTATAGACACAGATAATGTTATCAAGTCAGACTCTTACTACATCCAATTGATTGTCCCATTTGACAACATTTCTGATAGCCTATAGAGAACACTTATTCATTAGCCCAACAGTGTCCACCAGCAAAAGCCACAGTGCTACCTAAGAATCTCATTTTGGAGAAAAGCTTCTTCAGAAAGCATTTCTAATGTGCTGAGCCCGGACACTTTGCCTTCTGTGAGCAATGGGTGTGAGGAGGGAGCATCTCACCCATTGCTCACAGAAGGCAAAGTATTTGGGCTCAGGACATTAGAAATTCTTTCTGAAGAAGCTTTTCTCCTCTCATAACCTCTTTAAGTTACTGTAGCCTGGCTACTTGAAAAATATGCATGTGTAGTTTCAGAATATGCATGGTAAACGTTTGCTGTCAATCAGTACCTAAATAAAAATCTCCAAGTACTCGATTCTAATTTTCAGAAAAAAAAGTATTCCTAATTTGTCCATGATTTCAAATATCATATTATTTGGAAATACAATAAATTAAACTCTATAGAATCATCATACACATAAATGTTTCTAGAAATTAAAATAAGTGATGATATATAAGTATTTCTGTGTTAGAAGCTTATTCAATTCTTAGATATGTTTTCCCCAAACTGGAAGTAAGTGATACCTCAAGTAAAACAAGGACAAAAGTACATTTTTGACATGCTCAAATAAAACAAGGTCTTTTTTACTTCCAGTGAGTAATATACATATATGTGCATATATGCATATATTGAATCCTGGTTATGCTTTTAGTTATATAACATTGAATTTTGATTTGCATATTAATTGATAAGATAATTAATAAGACAAGGAATATCAGAGATATTTTGAACAAAAATACATTGACAATACAATGCTATCTTGCAATAATATATAGAAAATACATAGCTTTCTATATGCATATTTCTTCTGCTGATTTGGAAGAGAAAACTGATTCCTCACTGCAGGGCCTCCACTAGCTAGAATGAGGTATTGTATTTGGAGGACCTATGTTCTTTGCTGAGAAAGGCAATTAATAAAGGGAGAAAAGGGCAACTACCTGTTTCTGTAAGAATAGAGAGCAAATTGTTGGTGGGCGGAGAGGTAAGCAAAACTAGCCATAATAGCCAATCAAAAGAAAGAGACCAAACTAACATGTCTATGTTTTATTGTAGAGAATTTGAAGTGGAGATAATGTGTCCAGAATTTTCTGTTTTTTTGAGGGAATTACACTAATTTTGAATGGAAGTTGTAGCTTTTTCTCACATGTATGTTGTTTATTTTTGGCATATATATTCATTCTTCAGTCTCCTTTTCCTTAGCATTCAATTAGTACTTAAATGGGTGCCATTATGGTCTTGCATTTTTCTTTTTCTTAATTTTATAGACTATGCCTGGTTATAATGATAAGAGGGAGACATTATTTTAGATGACTTTCTCACAAAGATTTTTTTAGCTTCTACTTCTCACTCTCAGTTATTGAAGAGTTTAGTCCCCACCCACCCTCTAGAGTTTTGTTTTCTTGAGTTCCTTTAGTAAAATTGTGCTGATCGAGATAAACACTTTTAGTTGTCTGTTCCTTCTGACATAAATATTGTTTTGCTGGAAAAAACTCCTACTTACACATGTTAAATTTTTGTAACCAGAGGGTTGTTTTTTGGCCTCTTAGAGAGGAATTTTCTCTTTCTTTCACCTGAGGTGGCTGACATTTGATTACCCTAATACAAAAACTATTTTCTTTTTTGTTTATTTTGTTTTTTTTGGGGGGCCAAATCTGATGACGTTCAAAGGTTAATCCTGACTCTGCACTCAGAAATGAATTCTGGCTTGTGGCACCATATGGGACAACCAGGGAATAGAACCATGGTCCATCCTAAGTCAGCCACATGTAAAGCAAATGTCCTACCATTGCGCCACCTCAATTTTCTAAGGGTTTTTTTTCATAAAGGTGTTTCAGTTTAATTTTTTTATTTTTTTTGAGGGTGGGGAGGTTTCACACCCAGCAATGCTCAGGGATTACTACTGGCTCTAAGATCAGAAATAACTCCTGACTGGTTCGGGGTACCATATGAGATGCTGGGATTCGAACTACAGTCCTTCTGCATGAAAGGCAAATGCCTTATCTCCATGCTATCTCTCCAGTCATTTTTTAGTTTTTTAAAATTGATCTTGTGAGGAAACAAAATAAGTCAGTGTATCCTATGAAAGTTTTTCTAAATTGTGAAACACTAAAAATATTAAAAATGGAAAATTTAAAGCAATTAATCTAAGACATTTAATAATCACTCAGAAGACTATCAATAATGTTTCTTTATCTACCTTTTCAGAATAATGATTAAATAGAATATATAATAAGTGGCAACAAGAGATCAAGAGATTCATTGAAATTTTGTGTCTAAATAACAATAGACTAAATGCAAATATGTATAATTTGTGTTAGTCACTAAAATGTTTCTTGCTAATAATAACTGAGATGACTAATCTGAAGTATTAACAACGCATTACTGATTTTTGGTGGGAAGTAAGATTGACATTCAGATTAAAAATTAATTGACTTAAAAATTAAAAACAGAAACAATAGATTAATCATTAATAGAATTTATTAATATATAACTAAGTTTAATTTTTCAAATTGCTAAATCTTATATTAAACTACTCTATTTTAATCATTATTTCTAGATTATACACTATTTTCTTATATGGACTCATCATACTCCTCTCGTTACTCTTTGTTTCATCTCCATTGAAATATATTTGCACTTAGGATATATTAAATTGCATTGATGAATGTCTAACCATAATAGTATTGGTACTACCTTAATTTTGTTTGTGGATGATTGACCCCAGTATAATCCTCAGTATGCCAGGGGTCACTTTTAAGAAAAAAGCAAGAAGTAGTCACTGACTTCCTCTGGCTATGGTCCCAATTCCCCCACTGCACCTCCACAAATAAAGTAGAAGTCCTGAATACTAGAAGATATACACATCTGATCATGACAGAATCTAACCATAGTACAGAGAGGAAAGATGGTTCTAACATGCACTGAAAACCAACTTTTCTGCTTTACATTATAAATTTATTGCTTTTACCAAGGTCATTGGAACACACTTTTTTGAGACACAAACACAAGGAAGGACATCAGAAATAAAAAGGAGAGGGGCCAATTAATATATATATATTTTTCAGATCCAATGAGTGCTTTTGATTTCTAAGAAATTATTTTCCAAATAGCAAATAACTATTAAATAAAATATGTTATACAGATATAGGTACAAGTATTATTCAACATGGCTTGGAGGTTCTATATGTTAGACTTTATGGTCATATTCCTTAAACTGTTATATATTAATATTATTCTCACAAATCTTTGAGTTTGATATTAATATTAATTTACATATAAAAATGAAGTGATAAATCCAGAAACAGTATTTCATCTGGATTTTTTTCCTTTGAAAAGAGACATCATGATTACTGAGGGTGCCGTAGGTTTGATCCCAAATCCAGCACAGAATTCTTGAAGGAAGCAGAGACTGAGTTGCACTGGACATGCCTGATAGAGTGAGTCTGGGTTACTGGCATCATTACTGAGGGCACTGAGGGTTTGAGTCCAAATCCAATACAGAATTCCTGAAAAAGATTGGCGACTGGTAGAGTCCTAGGGGACCTGTTGGCTTTGCATGTTTCTCTTCTCTTTTTCCTCCTCAATATCTCCTGAGAGAGTCAGGAAGGACCAAGCAAAAACTGTCTCGTAGAGGCCCCAGAAGAGCACGACCGATCTGATCCACTTTGCTTTACAGCCCCATGCTCTTTCTAACTAATGAACACCATAACACACAGAAAAAAAAATCACACTACAATTGTGACAATGGGGAAACCTTACAGGCAAACACCATGCACAGAGAATGAAGATGATAGCTGTGATGAACCAAAAAATATCAACCTTCTGATCAATCTTTATGATAAGGAGTTTAGAATAAAAATATGGAGGATCCTAATGGAAATCAAAGAAAACATAGCTCCAGCTGAACAGAACATAAAGACAGAAATCAGAAAACTCCAAGTTGAAAATAACAGATATGAAAAACACAGTAGCTGAACTGAAAATCTCAATGGAAAGGCTCTTGAACAAGGTAACAGCAGCCAAGGAGAGAATCAGTAAACTGAAAGATGAAATGAAGAACAGCAACTCCATACAGCAGAAGAGAATGGAAAAGAACCGTAAGGCAAATGATCAGACAATGGGAAAAAGTACTCAAGGAATGTGAACAGATGAAAATAGAACTCTTTGATAAACTCAACAGAAACAATATAAGAATCATTGGAGTGCCAGAGGCCCAGGGAGGAGATCTCCAGTAAGAATCAACAAAGACATCATCACAGTGAAACTCCCAGAGCTAAAGACTGTATGCAGTCATAATCCTCTATGTCTGAAGAATACCAGCTTAAAGAGACCAGAAGAAAAATACCTCAAGACATCCTAGGCACAATGACGAATCTCACTGATAGCAAGAGAATACTGAAAGCAAAACGATCAAAATGGGAAATTACATTCAAAGGAGCATCAAAGATTTACAGCAGACATGTCACAAGAAACTCTCAAAGCCAGAAGATAGTTATGAGATATTGTGACAAGACTGAATGAAATGGATGCTTCACCTAGAATACTGCACCCAGCCCGACTCACTTTCAGGTTTGAAGGAAGGATGCATAGTTTCACAAATAAGCAACAGATCAGAAACTTCACAAATGCAAAACTAGCCTTAAAGGAAAAAATTAAAAGTCTACTTTCAGACAAGACAGACCAACAGACAGGCCAAACTTATACACAAAGATGACAATGAATCCCATGACAATCATCTCCATCAAAGTCAACAGACTAAATGCACTAATTAAGAGACATAGAGTGGCTAAATGGATCAAAAACATGAATCCAACCTTCTTCAGCCTACAAGAAACACACCAGAATAGTCAGAACAAACATAGACTCAAAAATCAAAGACTAGAGGAAAATCATCCAAGCAAACAACACCCTTTAAATATCTGGAAACATTAATATTAGAGGACACAAACTTTATACTCAGAAAAGTTGTAAGGGACAAAGATGGACTTTTCATACTAATAAAGATATATGTGCAACAATAAAAAAAATCACACTAGTAAACTTATATGCACCCAATGAGAGACCCGCAAAATATTTTATACAATTATTAACAAATTTGAAAGAAGGCATTAATAATAACAAAATAACTATGAGAGACCTCAACACAGTCCTGTCAACACTTGATAGATCAACCAGACTGAAACCCAATGGAAATGCACTAGTCCTGAAAAGAGAAATAGAAGAAAGAGTCCTAGTATATATATATACCATGTTTCTGGGGATGGAG